>VYZS01008561.1:4818-32667 GCA_013400695.1 Neodrepanis coruscans | reverse complement strand
ATATCTACATTATTTTTACTAAATCCATTCTCTAGATTGCATTACAAGAGTTCACTGAGCTCCCCAAATAGTTATCATCTGAACACAAAAAGGGTATCTCTGACACCCTAGAGCAACCTAAAGGCTATCAATGAAGTTCTGACGTTAACAAATGGTTTATCTTTTTGGCTAAGGACAGTACTTTACTGTAAGGGAGTTCTTACTTGTTAATACCATAGTATTTATTTATGACTTTTTTATATCAAGGCACTCTAAACTTTGCCTATTATATACTCCACCAATTGTTTCACATAAAACTGTCTACCAGAAGGGTTCGGCATTAGTTACGAGAGAGAGTAGCAGCAGCTCTCTAGACATATAACTACTGCGCCATTTTGATGTAATTCAGTTTAAATTTCAAACATTTCTATTTAACATAATCAAGTGGCATGAAATCTTCTTTTAAAATGGCAAGTATACAGTAGCCGCTCAATTGGCACTTAGCAACGGTCCTTTTGCAATATGCACAATAGCTTCCAGCAGGGAGTTTTTTAAGGACCATCTTTTGAGAGCACAAACTCACACATGTACAATCAGGACACATCAAGGTTCTATCTCCAACTCCCCTTGAGATGTTATTTAGCTAATGCACAAATGTTACAGCTAAGCTGTTAGCCTGAAAAAAAGAACAAGCAATTGTGTGCAGGTACACATATTTTCTTTTCTTTTTTTTTTTATTCCAGGATATCTTCAAATTATAATTTCACATAGAAACACCTAGAAAAGTGTCGTATGTGGTTTTTACTCAATAGGTGGACTTCCACATTTAAATGCACTGCAACTGTCAAGTGCCTCTTTTTGAATCCTGTATCATATAGTGGCAAAGCACCACTGAGTGAGTATACAGCTGCAGTCATTACTGGATATTCTCTAGTTAGAGTATTGCTGGAAAGACATAGTTTTATCACAGCCTACCATATGAGCATAGCTTTTCTGTATCCAATGAAAAGAAGATTTGGCCCTGCAGCTAGCTTTCTTTGAGAGAGTCAAATCTGGCAAACAAGCCCCTTGTTTCAACTGAAAACTTCCCTTACTTATTGGTTGTCTTCCAAAAACTGTGCTGAACCTTATAATAAGTTCAGATTTCATTAAGCCTGAGAGCAGAGGGAGTTTCTAGCATGCTGCTAAAATCATGGCATAATGCTCTGAACCAGACGATTGCACTATAATCTCATTCCAGCTGGGATCTTCCTTTCCTAGACTTTTAAATACAAGACAGGAAAGTAAAAGGGACTCCAACACTGCAGTGTTGTGCTAAATAGGTTGCTTAGATGTTTTGCACATAGAAAGAGATGAAGACATTGACATTACTGCAGTAATGCTGTCTTGAGTGTATGTCTTCAGTATTGGCTTTAATCTGTTCTTATGCAAAGCTGCAACAGCAACATGACAACAAAAGGGTGACAGCACTGAAGACTATGTTTCCCTGATGACAAATTTTTTTTTCAAAGCAGTAAGAAATATGACACTTAAGATAGTTTAATGACATACTGATAGATTGTTCAACCTCTTTTCTTCCAGTCAAATGTTTTTTACCATAAACATACCTGACTAAAATACAGTAGAAGAAAGAAAGCAAAACTAGGCATGTGTTTTTAGATAGCATGAACATATATAAGAGGAGAATATTGTTGTACATGTGGGACAATGAATTAACATTGTAATGGACTATTTAAAAAAGGTGCTTTTTGTTAGTGCCTAGCCATGAATTCCATGGAAAAGATTGGAAAGCCATGAAAGCACAAATAAATTCAGTTTGTTTGTCTTTTAAAAAAAAATATAAAATAATGTAAATATTAGTTAATTAAATAATGTTGGATTTTTACTGTTTGATTGGAGAGGAAAAACATTTTTCCTGATCAAAACACTTTCTTTCAAAACATATTCTAAGTGCAATGGTTTGTTTTATTCAAATTTATTTATCCAAATTTAACTGTAATTTTGTTTAAAAAAGAAAGCTTAAAAAAATTCTCTAAACAAAATTGAATATTTCGTGGTTCGGATTTCTTTTTTCCCTCCAAACTTCAGAAGCCATTGAAATATATCATTTCAGTTTTGGAAAAATGTAATACACATTCTCTAAATTTTTCAGTTCTGTCAGTGAACCAAAGGATCAATGATGTGCACATCTCTGACTATAAGTACTACTAGAGACTTCATTTGGATTAGTATCCTCTTCTTAATCCGGTCTATTAAAAATGTCTATGCTCTAAATCTGTGTGGTTTGCTGGCTGAATAACAAAGACGAAGGCTTTTTTTTTTCTCTCATTCAAGTGCAAATATCAAACACTCCAGGGATTGGTGATAGTCTATAATATTTCAGATTGGCCCATTTGGTCTATTCAGGCAAAGGAACAACTGACATTAGTGGCAATTTTTTGGTATGGACATCTTGAAAATCTTAATCTTTTGGACTACCAGGCTCTGGTCTGCAGTATAGTGCTGGACCATGAAGTCAACCTATTACGTCCCCAGAGTCAGATAGTTTATAAAGATTCTTTCTTTAAAGATTGATGATGATAGTGGACAGTGGACTGTGAGAAATTTTGATAGTCAATAGTGGGTCCCTGACCAAACCAGTTTGGGAGTGGTTGTCTGACATGCTGTGGTGCAAGAACAGAATACCATTTTTAAACTTCCATTAAGTCTTTTCTTTTCTTTTGATCACTCAGGTTGCCTAGGTAAAGAGGAACTGGTAAAGTCTGCTGGAGAATTTACCTGTCCCAAGGACCAATGTTTAATTTTCATGGTTTGTCTTTTGAGTGTTTTAAAGCAGTTTTTTCTTTTGCTTAAAAATTCAAAGTGCAGAAGTCTAAAAAATTGGTAAAAAATAACAGATTATACCTTTTTTTCTTTTTACAGAATAATTTTATATTTGCAGCTGGTTAAGAAAAATACTAAATAGTTAGCTCCAAACTATTTTTTTTTGGCTATTCTACAGCCAGAAAAGGCTAATTTTAAACTATTAAAAAAAAAAAAAATCTGGGCAGACAAACCTGCCTGCCAAGTTTTAGGTGGCTAGGGTCCAGAGTCGCTGAGATATTAAATGTGAAAACTTAGTTCTTGCAGCTGAAATGCTAAACTACAACATCAGCACTTGTTGCCATAACTTTTAAGAGAACTAAGTGGTGTAATACTGTACGTAATTATTTCATTTATGAGCAAAAAAGGCTTATTACTCACAAGAAGACTTTTAAGTAAGTTATTAGGATTTTTCTTCAGAAACATACTCCAATCATCTCACCAAACAAGACTGTGATTTGCAGTTATATGTTACCATTTTTTGTACTTGCTGCCTAGTGCAAATCAACAGACTTTGAAAGTCCATTGGTTATGGCCTCAAGAGGTACTTCAGAAACTTACATTAAATTCATTAGGGTAACATAGGCTAAATAAAAATCTTGTCCATCTTTTTTTTTTCTTCTTTATTTCTCTCTTTATCTTGCTTATATGCAGTACAGTACCTGGCAGAGTACCAAGGGCTAAAACTTGACTTTCTCTGATGTTGGTGTACCAGCAGCTTAAACAGTGGCTTTCCTGCCAATTTAAACTTTTACTTTTTAATGAAGAATTTAGACCAGAAAAACTAAGCATTCCTTGGGTTTACTCTTTAGTAGGAAATAAGTTTGAATTGGCTCTGTGGTTATGGAAGTTCTTCTTTAAAATCTTATGGAACCAAAATTAGAAATTCTGTATAAATCCTTGTAGTCATCTAAGAACATAAACTATGAAAACAGCAGTAAATTAAAAAAAAAAAAAACAACAACTAAACAAATATATTTTACAACTTGAATTTTGGAGAAACAAGCTCCTTTTTCATTTATTTATTAATTTTAAGCAAAATCATTCAGACCTAACTCATAAAAGAAATTTTCCCTTTGAGAGTGATATTGAATTTCTTTTAAAATATACAGCTACGTAAAATATACATAGAAGATTTTATTCCTATACCTGCACCAGCACAGGAAGATTATTTCTAGCCTCTGAAATAACTTTGCAGACTTCTGGGATTTTCTGTATATTTTATGTTGAGGAGGTCCAGAAGCTTTGCTTAATTCTAATAGATCTCCAGGAGCTGTCTCGGTTTACTGCTTTCAGAAGGTGAAGAAAAGGCATGAAAGACCTTGTAATGCCCTGGAGCAACATGTGAAGAAATCTGCCTTCCTTCACCTCTTCTTCTATATATACTCTGAGTTTTCTGTGCAGGGGTTTGGGCCAAGTGATCAAAAGAGTCTGTGGGTCAGGACTATTGTGCCTAGATGTGATTTTGCAGCTGGTGTTCCTAAGTTGGTGACAACAGTATGACTAATTTTGAGTCCTTTTCAGAAGCTGTATTATTATCTGGCCATGAATCACCTATAATGTATCCTACTACAAATGAACTGTTCTAGACAGTAAACAGCTTGATCCAGCTATTAATGCAAGAGGAGATGGCTGAGGCTGTGCTTATCTTGAGATACTGGCTTTGTCGTATTGTAGACAACAGAAGCTGATCTGCCTTGCCTCCAACAGGAGTTAGATACTAGGGTATCTTGAGAATCTGGGCTATTACAGATATCCAAAGCTTAAATTCAAACATGCTTACGTACTTAACTGGCCTTGATGGTGATAGTCATATCATTTAAGAAGAGACTTTTGTTGAAAGGTAGTGAACTTTATAGCTCTTATTTCTTTATATTACAGGGGCTGGGCTCTTCAAAGAAGGCTACATTCTTGCTCAACTCTTTATTCCCCGTTCTATCAGAAAATGAACTAGGGATATGCTGACACTGAAATCATATCTGCAAAGTGTTTACAGGTCTTTGGGAACAAGGTCAAAGAAAGCTGAGAAATATTAGTTAATGTTTACTTTGTCCAGAATTTATGATTTTTTAAGATTTTATATCCAATACATCTAGTAAAGACAACTGTGTTGTCAGTGCTTACAAGCACCTTTTTGTGGGAAGACTTGCAGTTCATAGAAAAAGGGGAAAAAACATCATGGTTCCTGAAGACAGTAGAGTATTGAGTAGATGCGTACAAGGAGCAGTTGAAGTCACTCAGTCTGGAGGAGACTGAGGGAAAATATCATAGTAGACTACAGCTTCTTCTCAAGGAGAAGCAGAGGCGCAGACACTGATCTCTTTGTGATGACCAGTGATAAAACCCAAGGAAATAGCATGAAGCTGTGTCAGGGGAGGTTTAGTTTGGGTATTAGGAAAAGGTTCTTCACCCAGAGAAGAACCAATGGTTGGGTACCAGAACAGTTGCGCCAGGGATATGACTATGGCACTAAATCTGCCAGAATTCAAGAGTTGTTTGGACAATGCTCTCAGACACATGGTGGAATTCTTGAGGTTGTCCTATGCAGTGCCAGGAGTTGCGCTTGATGATCCTGGTAGGTCCCTTCCCATTCAGGTATTCTATGATTCTGNCAAAGAAAGCTGAGAAATATTAGTTAATGTTTACTTTGTCCAGAATTTATGATTTTTTAAGATTTTATATCCAATACATCTAGTAAAGACAACTGTGTTGTCAGTGCTTACAAGCACCTTTTTGTGGGAAGACTTGCAGTTCATAGAAAAAGAAAGGGGAAAAAACATCATGGTTCCTGAAGACAGTAGAGTATTGAGTAGATGCGTACAAGGAGCAGTTGAAGTCACTCAGTCTGGAGGAGACTGAGGGAAAATATCATAGTAGACTACAGCTTCTTCTCAAGGAGAAGCAGAGGCACAGACACTGATCTCTTTGTGATGACCAGTGATAAAACCCAAGGAAATAGCATGAAGCTGTGTCAGGGGAGGTTTAGTTTGGGTATTAGGAAAAGGTTCTTCACCCAGAGAAGAACCAATGGTTGGGTACCAGAACAGTTGCGCCAGGGATATGACTATGGCACTAAATCTGCCAGAATTCAAGAGTTGTTTGGACAATGCTCTCAGACACATGGTGGAATTCTTGAGGTTGTCCTATGCAGTGCCAGGAGTTGCGCTTGATGATCCTGGTAGGTCCCTTCCCATTCAGGTATTCTATGATTCTGTGATTCAATGTAACTGCAAGACTATTAGGGAGTGGGGAAAATGTTTTCATCTTAAAACCTTTTTCTCCTTCCCCCTTTTCCCCCAGGCCACCCAGTCTGTGGGGGGGAGCAGAGGGTTTGTCTTTTAAAGTTTTTTTGCTTTTCCTAAGAGAAGGATGAATAAGCAAAGCCAGGAGGTTGGAGCAGTGCGGCTCTGCAGGGTTGCAGGCAGAGGAGCAGCAGCCCTCGTGGCGGGCAGGGCTGCTCCTGTGGTGTCGATGGCTAGTGCATGGGGTAAGGCCAGTCCCTGGGCCGGCGCTGCTGTGCAGAGTGGACCCGTGGCAGCAGGGCACAGTGCCACTGGTGACCCCAGGCCCCCCCAGGGGCCCCATGGCACTGGCAGGGCAGTGGCAGCCCCTCCTCCCAGCGAGCTGCAACCATGAGGTATTTTGGCAGGAACACTGTTGACTCATGATGAAGTCTCAGAAAGGGGGCAGCGCCCAGTGCCGCTATCCAGTAGAAAGGTGCCATGACCTGGAAGGTTTAGAAAACTTGAGAACAGGCACCCTAAAAAGGCAGCAGAGACAGAAGTTCTTCCCCTTTTGTCTCCCTTCAGCACTAGTAGAGGCCCAGCTCCCCTTTTCTGGCTCCCTTGCAATGCAGCAGAGCATAGGCAGTAGTGCGGTGTCATCAGTGCTTGGGCAGTGCCAGCAGGAAAACACCCAAAGGTGACAGGAATCTTGGTATCTCTTCCCTTTGAGTCCCTCGGCATTTCTTTTCACTGTCATTTTTTTCCAGCAGCTCTGGAGTGGGACCAGTGCCATCCACAGGCCAGCCTTCCTTCCTTCCCTGTGCTCCACAGCCCAGAAACTGATCTGGAGCAGCAGAGTTTGTTATTTTCTTTTTGTGGTTACTATTGTTGGCTTTACTGCTTTGTTAAATAAATTCTTTTGGTTGTTGTCAACTCTATTAGATCTCTTGTCACTTGATAATGCCCCCACTGTCCAAACCGGGACAAAGACCAATGCAGAACCATTGAACTAACCTAGAAAACCGTGCACACTTGTCCTAGAGCTCAGTCTTCATTGGAGCTATGGCACCTCGGTAACAACTATCAGCTGGGTGTGATTACCAGATATTTTGAATTAAAACTGTATATAGGTTGATTTTCAGATTCTGGGTAATCAGACATTTCTTGTGTTGAAATGGCTGTTTGGACAGACTTTAAGAATCAAAGCATCGTGTAGCACTGTGTACAGTTCCTTATGTTTCAAGAAGATAGAGAGAAACACTCAAGATTCATGAGATAGAATGAAACTTACTTAGACTGAATAGGAGGTTTGACTCCTTAAGGATATGAGAGTCAAACACAATGAATCAACTGATGAAGCACTGGAGAATTTGGCTCAAACAGGTTTTTTTAAAAAATTGTATATAAAGCTTTATGTAGTGTATATTCCCTGAACAGTTAAGAGGTCCTCCTCCCTTCAGATTTGCCATTCTATCAGAAGAACAAAGGAATGGCCTTTTTCAAGGGGAGAACATTGAAATTTTATTTTTCAGGAAGGGACTCTGAATACAATCAGCACCTGAAAATGAAACTGAAGGCTCTAAGGTATGACAGTGTCCTTACAGAACATGACTCTACATATAGACATCTGAGATTTACATGAATATGTAATCAGATACCATCAGGTAACTGTTTTATTTTGGTTGAAAAGGGCCCTTCCTTCAAACATATGCAGAAACGTATAGCTACTCCACAAAAAACTTCTTCTCTGCTTGTGTCCTACATTGAAATTTCTCTTCACCTATGGATGAATTAAGCACAAGACTTGTAATGCAGTGTGGACTATGAAGTCAATGCTCAAAACATGAACAGTACAAGAACAAGCAGAAATATTCTTTGAAGCCTTTTTGTCAACCAAACCCAGATAATATGCATTACAGATTTACACCACAAGGGAATAACCATTGCATATTTGAGATCATCAGACAAAAAGAAAAAAAAATAGTAAGAACATTTCTTTATTAAAGTTATTTCATTGCTGTGTAATTTTCTAAACAAATTGATATCCAGAACCTTCCAAGATAACAATGTCTCTTAAACAGCTTTTCTTTTGAAATCTCTATTTTCATCTAGCATTTCTCTAACCTGTAGTACTGAAAGAAAAAAACAGAACATTTCTGTTATTTGAGGGTTCACACCCCTTATCATGAGCTCCATCTGCAGCTATGACTAACTTGGCTGCTCCCTCATTAATCCACAGGAAAACTAAGCTTGGCCAACCTTCCACTCAGCATGGTTCCCCCACCTTTTCCATGCAGGCTCAAAATTCCTGACTGACATGTTAAATAATCAGGAGAAGCCTGGGTTACTCTCTTACAAATCTACATGGGAGGAAAGAACAGGGACAAGGAGGTGATTGGTAAGTCAACCACAAATACTGTTGTCTGTAGCTATAGGTCCACAGAGCGGGTGGCTTATGCAATGGATGCTTCTGTGTTTCCTCATGCAGATGATTTGGTAGCACATGGCTACACCCTGAGTGCAGATACATGACTCCAGAGACATTTGATCAGTTTATGAGGTGAGGGAAAAAAGCAGAATTTATATTTCAGAACATATTAGATATTTCTGAAATACTTGATGGTACATATACTGTGTCTTTAGTACATGCATTATGCCTCAAACTATTCATGCATGTATATTTACTTTTATTATTTATAGATCAGTTACAACACCAAGCTCTCTTCCAGATGTCTAGAATAAAACTATATTTCACAGCTATTTTTACTACTGATAGTAAATCTTGTAGATGGTGTGGGTACTGTGAAAGGTATCTGACCTTGAGCTGAAAGAAAACTCCACTGGAGGACTTCTATCTCAGAAATAATTAAGGTGTGCCTGCAAATGGTTGCTTATTTGCAGCCAGAGTTTGGATATACACCATGTTCCTTTTTTTAAATGAAAGGTGTACGCTTAACCCAAAAATACTTTCTTTCATAACAGATTGACCAAGGTGTAGAGATAACAGTTTTTGGAAAGGGCCTCCATTACAGTTCTTCAAGAAATGTACACATCAGCGTTGAACAGCCACATCTGATTAAATGACCAACATCAGGAAGATTACCAGTACTGTGTTCTGCAGCTTACACCACACCACGTTTGCATTCCCCAAAAATGTTCCGCATGGCTCTCTTTCACTTGTGCCAATGTTGCTTTAAGGAGCCAGAAGACTGCCAGTAAAAAAAAAAAAAAAAAAAAAACAAAACAAAAAACAAACCACTTAGGAGTACCAGAGACTAATAAAAGTTAAAGTCAGGAGAAACCACCAAAATTACCTATGATATTTGGCCCACACAAAACCATGAATTTTCCCAAGGCTATGTTATGGTATCTATGCATAATTGCAAAATTAAAGAGACATGGACAGTATCCATGGTTTAGGAAACTTTTCTTTGTTTTGCAGCTTATGGTTGGAAGATTTTCTAACCTGAAGGCAGTAGGTACACCATTATGGTTTATCAGACTTCACGCTTTTTCATTTCAAGATTTTCAACCATAGTTTGAATAAAAGAGCATTTACTGCAGTCTTTTAAGTTTCTACTTGATTTCTTCACTTTCTGTGATACAAAACATGGTCATCAATTTTTTTATTACCTTTCACCATGCCATTTATGACATGAAGTACCCTCTTCTGTGCAATCTCTCTTCTATTAAGGCCCATCCACCGTACATGAAATTGTTCCATACCTATGGTCATCATTGTCACCTTATCTGTAACGTTACTTGTCCTGTTTTAGCCTTTTGGGGGCAGGGCTGGACACACTGTAGGTGAAATAATTGCAGATACATACAGTGGCATAAAGGTAATATTTTCTGAAAATCATGAAAAAGGACAAAACACCGATTCACCCACTGTGCAGCAAAAAAGATCTATTTCCACGGGTAGGATTACTCATGATAATCTCTCCTTCCAAAATATCAGTAAGTAGAAAACCTTATTACAAAAAGTATACAAATCTGTTTTAAAAGCAGCCATCAAGAGCAGTATACAATCCTGCAATGGAAGCACAGAAAAGGCTGTGATATAAAATCTCAAATATTTTTAAGATTACAGAACTTCACATTCATTTCTCAAAATTTCCATAAGAACAACATGGACTCAGAGGCCAAACATTTACATTCATCTTCCACCTAGTTCAATAACTTAAGTTTAGCAATAAATTTATGAGAGTTACAAGCATTCAATCCCTGGAAAATATTTGGCCAGTTCTAGAATTTAACCCTGGAAACATTCAAGCTAGCAAATGAGTCACCATAAAAGAGCTTTTCAAGTTTCTGATGGCAACCATGTGGGCCTAAGTTCTAATGTCAATTCATCATTTCTACATTCCACTGTTCAGCAATAGCAGCTCAACCCTAAAATGGTGATGTAAGATAAAACCCTATAATGCTCACATTCAGTAATAGAAAATCTTCAATAAAATGAGCTTTCCAAGATATCAAAATACAGATCAGCAAGGGGACATATTCTTCCTAGAAATCAAAAATTACATTTTGCATATTATAACTAGGTACAAAAAGTATGGTGTGAACAAACTGAGTCCAAAGATATCTCCATGCCATCTCAGTGACTTCACAATCCACTAGAGCTTTACTGTTGTGCTTATTGTGATGTCACAGGAGTTTCTGGATGAGTGATCTTACTAGTATATACTGCTCATGGCTATTTGTGCTGTTCTCTTCGTTTCTCTTTGTCTCAAATGCTAAGACTAACTTTCAACAATAAAACGAATTATTTTGATTTATGACAAAAAGGTTAGTTAGGAAAGTTTACTACTAAATTGTTCAGTGGAATCTTTACCCTTTGATTATATAGTTGGCCAAGCAAAAGCATTTTGATTCATTGTCGTGGGTCGGAGAATGGAAATCATTCCTCCCCTTCCTGGCTTGGTCCCATTTGGAGCCCCGCAGGTTGGAGCTGGGCCCGCCCCTGGTGCAGCCCAGCGGGCAGCGTCCGATGAGCTCTCGCTGGCCTGTGGGGTGTCTGGGGGAAGCCCTGAGCCCCGAGCTGGGGGGGCCGCGGTGGCGGCGGTGGATGTCAGGCACGCCTGCAGGCGGACGCTCCCCTGAAGGCAGCAGCCGGGGGAGGCACCCCTGCGGGGGGCATGCAGGTCGTTTCCCTCGCCCCAGGGTCAGGTGCCTGGCGCTCCGTGCCTTCGCAGCGCCAGGGGCCCCCCTCTTTGGGTGTCAAAACGCTGGGGTGGGAGCCGAAGGGGCCACGGAGCCGGGGTGGAGGTTTGAAGACCTGAGCCGGGCACGGTGGCCNCTCGGGGGTCGTTTTTTTCTTCCCTTGTGGGTTTTTTCCCTCCCCCCGGGGGCGGGTGGTCTGGCTATTATCGGCGGCTACTGCCCGGGTTCCAAAGACCACATCTCTTCCATCAGCACTAAATCCCTTCATGGGGCTATCGGGAAGGGGAGGGAGGGGGGCGCTCGCGGTTTTTAACTTTCTTGAGTGTTTTTTTCTTCAGTAAAGCCGAACAGAATCTCGCGCTGCTGAGGGGTCCTCAGATCAGCCGTGTGCTTCCTCTAATTACCCTGGCGTCTCTCCGGGAGCCCAGAGAGAGACAAGCACTATTTCCAGAGCGTCCTCATCCCAACACGGGCCCTGGGAAACTTAATTTGTCTGTCTTGTTGCACTTTATTTGTCGTGTTTTGTGTCTGTGCGAAATAAACTGTGATATTTGTGTGTTTTCTTTATTTTGGGGTGTGTCTGTGGCTTCTCTCGGAAATCTCTTGTCCAAAATCCCTAAATTTGTGGTAAAACCACGACATTCATTCTATTTCAAATTAACTCCCTATTGCAGCTGACCCAAAAGCTTTGTATCCCCAGGAAAACAAAAAAAAATGCAGTGAAACTTGTTAATCATTTCCTAATATAAGTTTCAAGCTTTCGGCTTAGCATACACAAAAACTAGACTAAAAGTCATGCGAATTTATGAAGGCTTGATATATTCTCTTTCTGAAACCAGGGTTAAAATTCTTTTACTGTCACTTTGAATTAATTTGTTCATTTTTGCTATAGAGGAGATATGCACTGTGTTCTGAAACTTTGCATTTAGCTTGACAATTTAGCTTGAAAAGCAGTTGCATCATAGTTTTAGGTCTGAATCTTTGTTTTTTAGAATGATGCCTCAATTGCCCTGTTTCTGTTGGGGTTTTTTTGTATCATATGCTTTCTCTTTTGCTTTATAAACGCTTAATGTTACATAGTGTCAAGCAAACAAAAAGAAAAATGGCATGGATACCTTCTTATTTTCTTTTTTAATCTAAATACTGACTAATTGTTATAATCACTGCAACTGAAAACAGTTTCTGCAAATCATCCAAAGTTGCAAATATAAACACCCACTGAAAACCAGTCCTCATGCAGATCACATTTTAATGCTTTACATCCTTGTTCCCGTAATTAAGGAACTGGATCAAAGCATGGAGCACTAAACATATTTTTAAAATTTTATTTTTTTCAAAAAGGTCCCTTAATCTGAAGAACACATTGGGGTTTAACATCCATTTTTAAATTTAAATCAGTTCTGAAATTTTAAAATATATATGTGCAGGAGAGACAAAGAGAGAAAAAGAAATAATTTTCAAGAGAGTCTGGCTTGGCAGGAATTTCATGTTCTTTTGCTACAAGAGTTTGTTTTGCCGGAAAGCAGTCAGTAAGACTAGCCACATTATAAACTTTCCTGAATATACAGTATATTGTAGTAAATTTTAGTATTAGTCATAACCCAGTAGGGTCTTATGTAGTGCAAAATATTTTGGGTTTTTTTTCCCCTTCCAAATGCTCTTTTCCATAATAATCAATATCTGTCCAATCACTCTGATACCTAACGTGCAATATCTTGAAGGGACCAGGTTCCCTGCATTGTTCCAAATGAAGGCTGAAATGACCAAAAGCTCATCTTTAACTTGACTACTTTATTCTTTTGAATTTTCGCTCTGCACAAACGCAACAGTGGTGGAGGGGAGGGCATTTGAGTTTCCATACATCACTGCTTTTATTCTCTGTTCCTCTTTTCCCTCAGTTTCATTCAAACAGATGCATCTTTTCCCCATCCGCAGCCTCCTTACCCTTTTGCATCTGAGTACATCCACTATGTAATTGAGGGTAGCTTCCACATCTTGGTGCTCAGAAAAGGAAGTAGGTGGATGTAGGTGGGCAGAGAAATGTCGTGCTTTGGTGGGGGAATAAAGTCTTTCCCATATTGGCCTCTTATAAAAAGAAATAGTGACATGAGTATTGGAGGTGAAAGTATTTGCATTTGTGTGCATTTATGTACATTATCTAATGGATAAATAAGTGCTGTATTGAGCATGGGATATATAGTATTTAAGTGTTGCCTATATATGTTCTTTCCAGTCTATACTGCTGTTTTCCAGAGGCTTTTCACAGTGCTTTTCCAGATAAAGATCACAAAATGATCAAATATTTTTTTCTCTTTTTTTCCCTCTCCCCCCTCCCCTTTTTTTATCCAAAGCAGAGACAACTTAATTTCCTTTCACTCAGAGGTACTTGCATAAGTCAGTGAGGCTATTGGCAGTGAGACACTTTTCTCACAGCTCCACTTAGGAGTACTGGGAACATTCCTATACAGTTATCTCTAACCTGCAAGTTGCAAGCAGTTCTGAGAATAGGACATTGTCACCAAGTACTATAAAACTAGGAAATGAATGAGTGGGATCCTGCCTGCCTTTGACTTGTGTGACTGTCTTAGTTCCTTTGTGTGACACACCTCAGCTTCCTTCTTTAGCAGATTTTTCTTGTTTCCATTAGAAAACCAGTACAGCAAGTGGTATTGTGTCAATAAGCAAGCACTTTGGTGCAAAAGTACTCAATCATTAGAAGGGATGTGTGGCAGCAAAGATATTCTATCTTTTACATTTTTTATCACACTGGGGCTATTTTTTCTTTCTTTTCCATTTTTATTATTAACCTTTTTATAGAAAATTGGCTTACCAAGAATTTATGAATTAGCAAGTCTATTATAATGATGAATGGTAATTACCATTTAAATCCCGAGTCATTCATCAGCTTGTTCACCATATGTCAGGTGATACAAGAGTGCATGAATACTTGTCTGGTGAGTATTTCTCAAGTGATTGTTATATTTGCCTGAACTTTGGACCTGTATGCCAAATACTAGGTGAATAAAAATTAAAATTATATAAAAAGGAAAAAAATATACTTAATGTAAGGAGAGGGGGAGTGAAAGCACAATAAGAGGCAGTACTGCTAGTGACACCTATTAGCATTAGACAATTATTAGCACTTTTTAAAAAAATTAAGAAGTATAAACATGGATTTGAGGTTTTATGAAGATACACAGAAAAAATAGTTATTGCAAAATGAAATCCTTATATAAGATTACTGGGTATCATTTTTACAAATAAAAAGTCATGTTTAGGAAAGAGAATACTTATTACCTACTTGGCTCAGTTTAGCCCAGAACTGCTTGGGAATGTGAAGACAGGTAGTGGCTTCTGTCAGGATTACAGAGAATGAGTATCTGTATGGCCCAACCAGAATTCCATTTGACCCTACCAGCCTTCTTCTTTGATGGTCTTTCATGACAGATGAAAAAAATTGAAAGGGCACAACAGCTGTCACTCAGCCTCCAAGTCAAGACTGAGGTCTGCTAATGGAGTAGTGTGGGGACAATTTCACTTCGTCTGTCAGTGCCAGACATCCTAGGAGTGCAAATACAAGATTTCTGTCTCCAGACTTCTCAGAGTACCTTCTCACAAGGAGAAAACAATACAAAGATATCCTCTGGGTCCTCCACAGAAAATCATCTTTTTAAATTTAAGTGAAATTATTGTAACTTGAATGGGTGCGCATTATATGTCAAGGATAAAGACTCTAAGGATAAAGTTAACATTAATGATTGTAACTTCAAGTATGTCTTTTTATTTTGATGTACTGTATCTCTCTTAGGTTTAACAGCTCATAAACTGAAACCAACTTTCTGAATGTTCACTTAATTCTTAAAATGTAACCATGGACTAGGAAGAAAATACTAAGATATTATTCCTGCTGGTGGTAGATATCAGACGCTAGACCCAGAAGCTTAATGGTGCTGAGCTGAATGGAACATACAAGTCTGCTATCCTAAAAAAATACAGTTTCTGTCTCTATGCAAGTTGGGAGTGTTCTGTTGCTATAAGCATCTGAAAACAGGCAAACATAAAGTAACGGTTTAGGACAAGTAACGTTGCAGAGAAAACTGATGGGATCTTGTTCAGTTTATTTAGCTGGGGAAAAAATCTAAGAATATTGTTCAATCAGAAGTCTGTTGTTCTATCAACACCCAGTTTTCTTTGTGCTAAACTTGCCATTCTGTTTTTTATAATTATTGCCTCCACTTCTGAAAAATATTAAGTTTTGTATTGCTCTTCCAAAACTATTTATGTGGCAAAAAAGTTATTGAAGTTTGAAAGAAAAAGAAAGAACCACAGAATTTCCTGTTGGATCCTCTTAACTTTGGATCAAACTAAAGCCATGTCTAATAGATGAAAAGTAAGTCATTCCTTCAGCTCCCTACACAAATTGGGAAATGTGAATCCAGAGGTAGAATTCACTGCCAGCCTATATCTTACAGTAAGTGGCTTTGTGTACTCTGAATTCAAGTGGAATCAGGTGCTATATCTTAAAATCAGAGATGCTTTCTTTCTTTATCAAAAAACTCAAGTATTATAATATTTTAAAAACAGTATGCTCATGGTTCAGATGCCCTTGGTTCAGATGTCCTCGGAAATTGATAGAAGGGCACCAAATAGAAGCATAGGAAAGAGGACTAAGGACAAAATTAATCTGCAAGCTAAGAGAAAGAAAAGTAAAAGAGGGTTGAAATGTTTTTTAGGGAAGTTCTGAATAAAAATAATCATCAGAAAGTAAAACCACATATCTCTAGAAAGAGTGTTAGGATTTGTGACCATCAGTTTCAGCTGTAGACTTGCAGGGCAAGCCATTACTCAGAAATAAGGGAAAATATCAGTATCATTCTCCGTCCTTATTTGTATTCCGTAGATTTAAGCAGACTATAAAATAACATGGAGGTTTTTTTGGCATCTCATAAGCTATAAACAATGGGTTTGGATGCCTGCAAATGCCAGCCACTATTCAGTCTTATGCAATGAGCCACAAATCTGGTAAAGATAACACTTCTGTTTCTGATAGAAGAAAAATACAGTGTAGTAATCAGGTGAATGTTCTTTCAAGGAAAATGTTAAAAAAAAAGCCCTGTGTGGTGGAAGATATTTTATCCCTGGATCAGCAAAAAGAGCAAAGATTCCCATCAATGCCTCCCACTAGAGGCCCAGTATTCCTAAGGCTGCCTCTGTATGTCAGCATGTAAAGTTGATCTTTCCCAGCTGACGCTGAGCTGAAATTTCTTGGAAGCAGCTGGGGTGGAGATGTGCCAGACAACCTTAAAAAATAAATCAGTTACAAGTGATCCAGGGCAACCCCCAAAGCCCAGAGGTAGGGCGGGTGTTTTGCTACATGCATTACTAATTAACTGTGAAAAGTTTTGAATGGTCCCAAATTTTTTGTGAGTACCAGCTACCTTTTATTAAAAAGAAAAAGTCTATAAAAAGAAGGTAGAAAACAGTTCCAGTAACAGAAATTAAGCATACCAGATTTTGGGGGAGGGGGGAAACCCAAGCCACAGGCAAATACATTATAGCTTTTTTTTTTATTTTTAACTAAATGTGATTCTTCGTGTCAGATAGAGTGTTCCTCATCTGACATAACCCACAGTGATGCAAAAGTTTTATAATATTTATTTCTTTTTATGCCCATTTCCCAAAAATATTTTCCAGACAAAAATTGCTCCAGCCCACAGAAAGCCTTTGGACTTCTAACTAGCCAAAACTTAACTTGCTATTAGGAGTCTTGAATCACTTGGAAAAACAGATAGTCTTTACTCATCATAGGGTTCATATTGCAGTATGCAGTGAGTAATCCAGGCCCTGTATATTCAGGGTCCTCAAAGGAGAGTAGGAATTGTACTAGAACAGCTTGATTTTGCCTAACCAAAGTAAAATAATCATAGTTTTCATATTTTTTTAAGGCATTTGCGAGACTGCAGGAGCCTTAAACAAGTTTTATCAATAATGAATTATAAATTTTTGCAACACTAAAAATCTGTGAAGGTCAGGAGCTGCACGCATCCATCGTGGTCTGAATATATTTCTTTGGCCTTTCCATTCAATCTTCAAGACAAAATACAGTTTATTTCTATCATTTTATGCAACAGTGGTAATCTAAAACTATATAGCATATGTTATAGAGGAATGGAGAACCTCTAAGATAATAGAGAACAGAGACATTTGAACTACTGAACCACTGAAGTAGTACTAGGCAGTTGTACCAGACACTAAGATTTCTTTTCTTTGACCTGTCTAACTGGTAAGGATATGAAAAACAAGAGTGAGTAGGTGCCTTTTATAGGTGATGGGAAAATAATTTACTAAGCCCAGGCTGCATTAATGGCTAATTCTTGTCCATAGTCTTGGAGTTCTGCTGTGCTAGGCCCTGAGCTGTTTGGAGACAAAGGCTTTAAGTCACCTTAATTTCCTCGCCAGGGTCCTCCTGGGAATCTATTTGTCTACTATATTTTTCCTTCCTTGAAGCCTTCAGAGGCATGATGAACTGATGGCAGTGTCAGACCAGGATGCTTCAGCCATGTCCTTGTATACCTACTCATACTGCATGTACCAACATGTAACACACTGCTGGTATTAGAGTCCAATGAAAGAAATGATGCGTTGCAAAAATGGACTTAAGATACACTGCCTCACCTAACACCAGGCTGTTAAAAACAAATGCCTGTCTGTGTGTACATGTAATACTATATTGTGTGTGCGTATGGCATGCATTTACATCATATTTTTAAAAATAAAATTAAAAATAAAATTAAAAATAAAATTAAAAATATAAAGAAAAGCAGGTGCTCACTGAAAAACAGCTACATATAGTGAGCATAGCTTTCATGAGTAAGATGAAAAGTGTTGAACGTAAAAAAAGAAATGTTATTAGAGTAGATTAAGATTCAGTCTGGGGGGGCTATATGCAAAATCAAGCCCAAAGGAGATTTTTCTTTGTCAGAATTCTTGCTGGTAAGTGCAGCAGAAGAATCAGATTCAATGGGCTTTTATGAACATTTATTCTCTTTTTAAATTTTTTTTCCAAAGGGCATCAGGATATTTTGGAAATGCAAACAAGGATTTTAGCTTAGAAAATTGTCTTTTCCTGATAACAGAAGTACATAAATACTATGTTTAAAGAATTCATTCAGCTACCTAATAGATAGTACATAAACTGGTGTATATGACCCATAAGTGCGTGATTTGTAGGAGAAATAAAAATTTATAAGGAGACAAATGTTGTCTTATTGAATTTAGGCTAAAACATTCTCACACTTGCAGTATTATTTTAAAGGGAACAGGTTAAATAATAACCTCACATTTGATCACTTGGAAGATATGATTTTAACTAAAATACATCACTAGAAAATCTGTGGAATTATTCCTCCATTTTCAGAATGAAACCCTGACAGGACCTCATTTAATTTTAAATTAAAGAGTTGTTCAAAAAGAAATAAATATTCAAAGCTGTGGTTTGCTGGAATTAGTACAGTGAATATAAACAGAAGCAGATGGATTTGCAAGCACTATGAAGAGAAAAAGGCATCCTAAAAATTAATATTGCCTACAATGTCTTGACTTACTGTAATACCTAGCAAACCATCTTTAACAGTAGGATTTAAATTGCAAAATTGACATGGCCAGTTTCTAGACCTTGACTTTGCCTGGTAAGGAGATCCCTGATGTGGAGGGGACTATTACTAAGATTCTGAAGTTATCCTCTCCACTAAATGAAAAAAAATATTCATGCCTTTAGGGGTTGTGGGTCCTTGCTGTGATTTACATAACTTACTGTGAGCAGCCATGGCAGGCACCAATTATAGAGAACTTTGTAACTGCTCTACCTGTAGCTCCCAGTGGAAGCCATATTTCTGTTGTATTAAATCTGTACAGAAATGACAATTGGGGGGAAAAAAAAAGAAAAAGCAAAAAACTATGAATGTTATAAGTAAACCTTTGAGAAAAACAAATACATACTGTGGTGCAACAGATAGTAGCATTTTGCTCAGCATTTCAGCGACCATCCAAACCAAATAGAAAAAGCAAGCCAAAAACAGGAAACCCAAAAACCACGAAACAACAAACCAAGAAATCCAAACCAGACACCGACTGTAATGTCATTTTTCCTTTCACAGCCCCTGAAATTTTGTCAGGCAATAATCTTGAAAGTTGAAATTATTTCTGTTATGTTTTGTTTGGAAAGAAAACACGGCCAGGTGAAAAGAATACATTTACCAAAGTGTCAACATATACAGTGCAGGGAAGGAGTTCTGAATGTCAGCCCAAATTAAAAACAAAAGCAAAACACAAAACCCAAACAAACAAACAAAGAAAAACACCAACAAAGAACCATGCTGAAAACTGTCTCAAAACTTAAGGAATTAGTGAAATTAGTATTCACTATTGAATATTTGGATCTGCTGCCACCTCCACAGAGGAGCAGAGAAAGCTGGAGGCACATTTCCAATTCTCTGTGTACCTGGACTGGTAAAGAAGTGTGAACTACCAGTGCTATGGCACAGCTACACACTCATATGGACTTCCTCTGGGCTTCAGAGAGAAAGAAGTGGTTCTTAGTGCAGATAAGGGTGCAAATATTTTCTGCACCATGCTATGCTTGGAGTACTGCTTCAAACAGGTCTTAACCAGATGGACCATCCTCTCCATGAAACTTTATTAGTGCTTGGACTGAGCATGCCAGGGTGCCTGGAACTGCCCCTGGAACACAGTTTGGATCTTTGTCTCATAAAAGTCCTGTAGCTATCTTTTAATGTTTCTATTGGGACTTTAAAGGCTGACATGAAACACTTTGCTGGTATGTTCTCAGTGCTTCCTGGAATGTTAGAAAATAACAACAAAAATCCTCCAATTTTTGACATTTGTGTAAAAAACAGCATTTCCTTTTCAAAACAAACAAATTAAAAACCCACCACTCAAATCAAAGCACCAGTACCTCCTCCCAACAGCAAAACTCAAAACACAAATCCTCAAAATTTGCACTTTAAAGAGGAAAATAGAAGAAAGTAATTCAGGCTTTCTGTTTTAGCTAATACTACTGCTGGTGAAAGGATGGAAGACTGGGCAGAAGGGTAAGGATGAGATCCCATGCCAGTGTGTGTCTGAACCTAAGAGTAGAAATACTTTGTCCTGCTTGTGTTTCAAAAGAACTTTTCAGCTGCTACTAGTCCTGCTTAATCAGGCATGAGTTTGTTCTGAATTGAACAGGTGTCTACTCCAGTTTCCTGTGTATTTGTATTGTCTGAAGCCATAATTTTCCTCCTATCTCTGTTGCTGGTTTTGTGCACGGGCCTGTTGACCTCTGAAGCCTAGCAAAATCACTTCAACATTTGGAAAATTAGGAATAGTCCTCAGTGTATTTAATCTTTACAATGTTAAAAAAAAATGTATGGAAAGTGAATTGGAAACCAGAACTTGAGACTTCATGCTCAGTTCTTTTGTTCTTCCTTAGGACTTGCCCTTTTGGTTAACAAGCTTATGTCAAAAAAATTGGTGAAAATTGGTCATAAATGGATTAACGGTAGATCCCACTTTTTCTCCTCTCTTGCATGAATCACTCCTGTCTGCAGCACATAACCTGAAGGAAAAGTGTTGTTCACAAGATTTGCAAATTGACACGTTTGCTAAAGTCAAAAGGTCTCAAACACTATTTTGTATCTCAAGATCTAGAACTCATAGCTTGCTGTTTCTGCATGCAATAGACAAGGACAGGAAATGATAGGTGGAATCCAGAAAGGGCTGATTTAACTTTACAAAGGTATTTTTACATTAGACTAAAATATTTGTAGCTAGCTGCTATCTTCATCTGGAAAACTGAGAATGTTCTTCTCTGAGCATAAGCAGCAAAACTAGATAAAGGACTTTTTGTGGGGATTTTTTTTTTTTTTTTTTTTTTTTTTTTTTTTTTTTTTTTTTTTTGATCTGGACTGAGCCACAGGAGCATGTCACTGTGAGTCCAGCTGCCCAATCCTCCAGGTGTCCTGAGTAGGGCTTGGGCTCTCTAGTCTATCCTGGAGAGAGGTTTGTGTTCAACTGGACCTTCTCTCAGCATGGGATAAGAAGGGCTTAACATTCTTCTGTGTATGCCAACTTTGTAATGCTGCTGATGAAAGCGGCCACTTTATGTATAACTTATGCTATGATGGCTTCCTTATATATAGCAGTGAAATGAGTAATTTTCAGCATTGTATAATTTACTAAAAATTCTAAAAGTCTAAATGTAATTGAAAATGAGCACGTAAATTGTTTATAAACAGTAGGATTCTGCAGTACAGACTACAGAAATTCCTTCACCTGCATTTCAGAGGCTTAACTAGTTCACAGGGCAGGTGAAGGAAACGATTGTTCCAGTTGTGCTTCCCTCAACCTCCATTTCTGTATTACAATCATCATCACAAACTCAAGGAGAAAAACAGACATTTTCATCACATTTCCAAGGACAGCAAGTCACACTAAATTTGCAGAGGAAGGAGCTCGCTTCCAAACACATGTCCTAGGCAATGGGATTAGAGCTCTTTTTTTTCTAAGGATCAACGCTTGCAGACATTTTTCATCTAATAAGTCCCTAATAAAAACTAAAAATATCGTAATCTTAACTAAATGTATATTCAATCTATTCAATCTATTGCAGGTATTGCCTCATAAACATCATTTCACATTATAATGAAGGAAGGGGGACAGTAACTTTTGAACCTCTAAGCATATGTAACTTTGTCGTGGTTTTACCACAAATTTAGTGATTTTGGACAAGAGATTCCGAGAGAAGCCACAAACACACCCCCAAAATGAAGAAAACACACAAATATCACAGTTTATTTCGCGCACACACAAAACCCGACAAATAAAGTGCAAACAAACAAACAAATTAAGTTTCCCAGGGCCCGTTTGGGGACGAGGACGCTCTGGAAATAGTGCTGTCTTTCTCTCTGGGCTCCTGGAGAGATGTTGGGGTAGATAGAGGAAGCACGTGGCCGGTCTGAGGACCCCCCTAACAGCGCGAGCTTCTGCCCGGCTTTGACTGAAGGAGAAATACTCAAGAAAAATTAGAAACCGCGCNCCGGCCAGAAGATACGCGCGTGCTGGGGCGGCACATCCGGTGATGGTGGCTGCCATTGGGCATCACGTGCTCAGTGCCGCAGGACTGGCGCTGCTGCTCCACGGCCGCCACCTCCGCCGCTCCGCAGTCACTGCCAGCGCCACACGCTCCCCGGTCGCCGGGGAAAAAAAACAGCCCCCCGCAGGGCCCTCGCTGCTGCTGCTACTGCTCCGCGATGCCTTGGCTGTTCTGCTGCTGTAGCCGTGCCAGGCCCCCCCGCTCCCATACTCGCAGCTGTCGGCGTGCCCACCCTTATCCAGGTGGGCGCCGCGCCAGCCACTCCCGCTGTTGCTCTCGCCGGACGCCGACGCCGCCGCCACCGCCGGGCTCTGGGCGCGCCCCTGCTCGGGGCCCGGGGCTTCCCCTGGCCACCCGGTGCCACGCCTGAGAGGAGACGCGGCCCGGGAGCGAGAATGGCTGCCGGGGCCGCTGGTGCAGGATGAAGCCACCGCTCTCACCGGGGCTGAAGGGCGTGGAGGAACCAGACAGTAACTTTTGAACCTCTAAGCATATGTAACTTTTATTTTAAAAATATTTCAGTTTTTCTGCCTGTCTAAAGCTGAAATAGGATGCTGTTTCAAACACTGCCACATATTTATGGACAAGGCAAGGTTCTCTCTGAGCACATCAGATTCTACTACAGCAGAAAGAAAATAATTTTATAGAGAGTTTTTGCATAAGTTATTAAAATTCAAGTCTTGATTTCTTCCCCTTCTAAACAGTGTCCCAAAGACCTGTGGTATCCTCTGTGTTAAGTGCTGGGTTCAAGAGATTAAGGGCAATGACTGGCATCTAGTTCACTTTTATTTCCATTTCAGTGCAACCTCACATCGCTATACATCTGTTTTGTTGATTCAGAAGAGCACTTGAGATGCTTTACAGTTGATTTTGACAAGTGCTACAATTTGATATGGGTAGATAATTCTTGCTGAGTTGATTTCAAAAGTACAGAAATTATAATTTTGAGTAGATATTACCTTTCTTTATGATCAGAATTTTCATGTAATATACTGTGCACTTAAGCTTCTTAATCACATATTCCTTTTTTAAACATTACATTCTTTCCATTTAATCTAGTTAAGTATTGCAAATTAAAATATTGTTCTAAATATATCTTATATTTTTTTCCATGCACAGTGGACAGCTCATGCAAAACTCACTTGAAAGTAGTCCCTCCTAGCTTTCTCACCAAAACCATTTGGTTTTGAGTTTAATTAAGCAATGAAACAGGACAGACTGTATGGCAAGGTTGATTAATGCACACCTTGGGTGCATTTCACCTCATGCCTCCAGCACATCTGAGGTGTGGAGTAATCAGTTCAGCTGCTTAGTCCAGAGTGTCTTAGTGTGACTATAAAATGAGTATATGTTAAAAAAAAAAGATAAAAACCTCCAATATGACAACATATTCTTACACTACTAAGTGTCATGCACTGAGATGAAAATTGGACAAAATAAAAAAGCAAATAATTTCATTAAATTCTATGTTTCAACATAACAGAGTTATTTAGCTGAAATATTTTATGGGTTGATATGTGAGCGTTCCATCCTGTTCCCTCTACACTCCATTTCTTCTTCGTGCACCAAAATGACAAAACCATCATCACTACCAGTTTATGACTCCTTCATTTTTTCCCTCTCCAGTCTAATTCTTTGCTGTCTTTCTCTTTTTTGTTTATTTATTGTCATTCTGCCTCAGGCATTTCTCCCTGACGTCAGTATGTACCTGGCACAAGTCCATGCTCTCTTGTATTGGTGGTCCCCAGGTGCTGTTCAGCACTGCAAACACAGTAGTGGGGTTAGCTCCAGATTTACAACAGTTCAACTGACAGCTCAATTAGTCTCAGTTGAAAGTTTTCAACAGAAATTCTATATTGCAACTTCACAGAAATATAAAGTAGTATGGGCAAAGGCGTCCCACTTTCAGAAGGACACCTGCCGCAGGTTTGTTTTCAATTAAAGGAGAACAGACTAATTCATATTGAAAAAAAGTCATGTTTTAGCAGTAAGTACTGTAAAAATGTAATCTGATAAAAAGCAGTGTAACATATAATGATTTCCTGATAACTTATTCCACAGATATTTGTGAGTAAGAATAAGCTTCTGCCTCACACCTTCTTGTGCCTCCCTCGAAGGCCTGATGCTCCAAATATCTTCTTATGCCTGTTTGGGCTGGAACAGAATTAATTTTCTTTACAGTAGCTAACGTGGGACTGCGTTTTGGATTGGTACTGAAAACAAGTTTGACAACACAGGAATGTTTCAGCTATTGCTGAGAAGTAGTTACATAGCTTCAGAAAGCTTCAAGAGCATTTCTGCCTCTCACTGCTCCCAGTCAGTGAGGAGGCTGGGGATGCACAAGGAGTTGTGAGGGAACACGGTCAAGACAGCTGACCCCACTGACCAAGGGATATCCCAGAATACATGGCAACATGCTCAGCATACAAAGCTCAGGAAGAAGGAAGTGTGTGGGGATTTTCAGAATGATGGTGTTTGTCTTCCCCAGTTACTTTTACAGATGATGAGGCCTTGCTTTCCTGGAGATGGGTGAACACCTGCCTGCCCATGGGAAGTAGTCAATGAATTCCTTGTTTTGCTTTGCTTGCATGTATTGTTTTCATACTATCTATTGAACTGTCTTTACTTTAGCCCACAAGTTTTCTCACATATACCCTTGTAATTCCCATCCCACCTTGGGGGAGTGGCTGTGTGGGACTGAGCTGTCAAGTAGGTTTAAACCATGACAATGCAGGAGTCAGTAGTGAGATTCCCATTTGTGCATCCTGGTTTGGCCTTCAGAGAGCAAACACTACACCAACACCTGCACTGACTGTCAGAGGGGCTGTGCTGCTGGTGCAGGAGAGAAGGTTTTCCTGCCTTGCAAAAGGAATTGATCAGTAGAGCTCAGGGGCCTCTGGCAATTGATTATGATACTGTGAAGTTCAGTGGGTGACGTTCCCCTGGCATCCTTGTAGGTCTCCATTTCTTCTGTCCCTTTGAAATAAGAATTTGGCTGGAAGTTTTGAGTTTAAACTAGAGGAGCTTCTGGAGGAGGGTTTTTGGGTTTTTTTGCTTGTTTGTGTTAGGTTTTTTGTTATTATTTTTTGTTTTCTCTCAAGAGTTTTTAAAGTACTATCAGAAATGAGAATCTCCTGGGTTATGGAGGAATGTTGAGGGACCCTAAGAAACAGAATAAGCTAGTAAAGGGTAGAGAAGAGTCTGAAGTAGTGATGGAGGGAGGACAAAGCAAGCAACAAAAATAACAAAGTCAGACTGAGGTTGATATACAGGAAATTTAAAGAGCAGAGAGGGAGAGGCATATGTCCACAAAACAGGAGAAGATTAGAACAAACAAGGGGAGGTGGGGATGGGAATGCCAAAAAGCGCAGCTTCCCACCAAACACAAAAACCAATGGTCCGAAATGGCACAGTCTGCTCAGGGGGGCTACTCCTTACTGATACAAGCAGGCTCACTGAAGAGAGTTATTTATATAAGGGCTGCAGGCATGAGACTCATAATCACAAAAGGATTTCAGATCCATGCTCATTATGTTCTCACAGTCACTGCTGGGCTGGATTGCCACGTGGCATGCCAGATTTGCTATCCACTTATGTCTATTTACAACACTTCTCTGTGTTCTATTTGTTATTTTGCTGCCCACAAAACTTAAGAGAAATCCAAAGAAAATTTTTTTTAAAATCTGCTAAGAGACATGAGCCTTCCTCTTCTAGAGAGGTATATGCAAACATTTCTGTCTAGGACAGACTGGATTTGTTCAGATTCTGCAGTGCTGAAATCAGGATCAGCATTTTTGAGCAAGAAAAATTGTTAATTCAGCCATAGTTCTTTAAATAATTATATTTCCTTTTAAGTTAACAGTATTAGATGTAAATGCTAGTGATGTCTTGTTGCAGATTTAAAAATAAATTCCTTTCACCTGTGTTAAATAAACTTTCTACATTCTTTATTCACACTAATAGTCTTCCTTCTAGTCAGCAGTTGCATTGCGATTTATAGATTCATAGGAATAAGTTAGGAGTTGTTGAAGAAATAAGTGTTTATACAGAATCTAACCTATAAATAGCAGAGAAAAAGAAAGTAAGGTTATTCATGCAGGGCTGATGATATATATACAGGGTTACTCACAAAGTTTCCTCTAGTGTTACATTTGTATTCATATACATCAAAAATGCAATGTTATTTCTTTTTTAAAATAAATTGGAAGCACAAGTCTGTGGTGTATGATTGTTTTATTAACTGATAAATCAGCTAGCTCTCAAGGGCATGAAAAAAACGTATTTATTTAATTTACAGATAAACTGTATCCATTCCCTACTTCCATCCTTTGTTAGAATGATGCACTAAGAAATTTCATTGTTTGATACTCAGGGTTGCTTAAATATACTTCCAGAACATAAAAGAAAAAAAAAATGTATTTTTTTTAAATCTCCAGACTTCACATCAAACACAATATCATACAATATGAACAAAAGTAAACATTAAGACTGTGTTTCCAGTGAAGATGTACTTCCATAGTTATGTAACTGGTAGCTTTTTAACAGTAGATTTCTAACTTTGGGCACACAGCTCTGTACTTAGTATTTCTGAACAGGACAGCCTGACTTTCAGCTCTGCTGAATTACTAACAGTTTTAGGCCCATAAGTCCTCCACTGAGGACTGCTCAAATGAGTGGATGATTGCAGCAATGTGGAGGTGCTCCTTTGCCTTTCAATATCTTTGATAAAGTGTAGAAATTTGAATAAAAGCAAATCAAATACAGGGTGGGTTATTTCCTATGACAAATCAGAGACCTTTTTAGAAGATGCAAGAGTTGAGAGCTGTTTAGTTGAGAGCATTCTCACATCTTTAAACACTGATAAAAGAAGGTTATTCCATAATTATCCATTACAGGGACAAAAAAATCCATCAATTATGGAGTAACTCTTTTTTTATTTTCCCTTAGTTGGAGAATCCCACTCTACTCCTATTTCACTGAGGAACTTATTATTAAAAATGGATAAAAATGCCAGACTCTCCTTTGTGTTCTCTCCTCCTACATATACATTAAATGTAGTATCCCAGTTTAACAAAGAAAAATATGTTCTCTGTTACTTCCTCTACATCAGTTGTCTCCCATGCTTAGCTCAAACTGAGCGCTTCTATAGTTATGAGCAGCAAGTCTATATCTGTAAACATGGCATCAGTTGCTGTTGCCTCAACTGCAATTAAAAATCAGTTATGCTCTATTACTTGCCACAGATTTGGGTTCATCTTAAGCCCATAAAGCATCAATGCCATAATAAAGTAATGATGGTAATGATAAGAAAGGGTAGCATGTAGTACAGCCCAGGGAAAAACCCTGCTGATGAAGAAGAAATTAGAATCCTACAGAGCACTAATCAGTGAGCATGTGAAGTTTTTTTTTTTGTAGGTAATGAAAAAATCTTATAGCAGAGATATATATGAAAGTAACTACTGA
>VYZS01008557.1:0-12586 GCA_013400695.1 Neodrepanis coruscans | reverse complement strand
GCAGGCAGTGCTGTCATGTTCTTGCAGGGTGATGTGATGCCTCCTGTTTCACAGCTCAGTGTTATGAAACATTTCACTTATCCCATTGCACTTGGTGTTTTTCTCTTTTGTCCCCAGGTAGCATCTTGGACGAAATACTGGGTCGCACTGTGTGGAACCCAACTCTTCTACTATGCTGCAAAATCCCTGAAGGCCACAGAGAGAAAACATGTATGTAAACCAGGCACATTCCATATCATCTGCCAGAATCAAAATGTGATTTCCTGATGTAAACACTGAGAGCAGTTCAGGCCTTGCCTGCTTTCCAGTCAGCACTGCCCTGTCTCCCAGTCAGTCAGTCACCTCATAGGGATAGACCTGAGGGAAATATCATTTACTTTAAATGCTGCACCAAGAACATCTGCTTTGCATCTTGCCATAAGTCTCTTTGAGTTTGTTGGTCTGTAAGGAAGGGAACTGTGTTGGTGGGTCTGTCCCTTTTCTAAGGTAGAAACCTCATCTTGAGATGATCTGAGTCTTGCAGCAACTTGAAATCCCAACTGATGAGGAAAGACTGAGAAGTCACAGCATAAGACATTAAACATGTAATAATATCATGTATGTGGTAAAATTAGACTGCTCTCTTTTTCTGATTAATCCTGTATTCCAATAGCTGCAACAGAGTACAAAACACTTCATCTGCTCAGCAGAGAGCTGCTATATCATATGATGCTGGCATTCCTTTTACTTGCTGCAACTTTATTTGAAAGAAGCTAAAAATACTTTGCTTATGTGGGAAAGGAGTAAGAGGATTTTCTGTGCCTGTCCCAGGGATATTATGATGTGCATAAGTTCCTGTTTAATGTTCCTGGTTAATTAAAATGAATCTATTAAGAAAATGGGTAAAATACGAGTTACTTGGATCTTTTTTCTGAGTTCCTTCCCTACTCAGAATCATTGCTTGCAGTTGCCTTGGCCAGTGCTTCAGGTTAATTTATGACAACTGTCACTGAAAAACATTTGCTTTGCATAAAGCTTATGGAATTTTGCAAAATGAGATGTGCATATGGAATCCTCGTGAAAAGGACTTTATTTCTTTTTGGTACAAAATACTGTTGTCTTATCCCACTATTTTTATGTGGGATAGAGGGTAGAGATATGAAGCTTAAGAATCCTAGTTGGTAGGCTCCTGGATATTTGAAGTTACTGTGTAAAGTTGCCTTAATCTACTAATTACTTGTAGAAATATTTGCATGGTTTCTTTGCTGTGCACCCCCATTAGTTTTGCTTAGGTGAGATCAAAACTAGATCCTACTTAGTTTATCTTGCCAGTTAAGACAATACTAGCCCAGTCTAGAAGCCCACAAGCCATCCTGTCTCTGGGTTTCTTGGGAGAAGTGTGTCTTTGGATTTGTTTGCTTCTGGCTCCAGTGAAAGCTTTGTGGAAGGATGCAGTCTCATTAAAAGGAGAGGTAGCTGGAAAGAGCAGACTTGTAAACTCTGGTGAGCAGAAATGCCAAGTATTCAAGAAAAAGAACCAGGAGAGGACTTGTGTTGGCATTTTGTCACTCAATAGTTAGTTGCTTATTTTTTTCTGGAAACACTGACAAATGGAAAAGAAATTTTTGGTAATGTCAGACTTTGTGTCCCTTTTACTGCTGTGATTCCTTTAGGCTTTGTAGAAAAATAACATTTGATTTTTCCTTTAGAGAATAGAAGATGCATTTTTAAATCTCTCTTGTGCACTGCCCCTCACAAAATTATGTAGGGCTTTACCAGACTTGGTAAAGCTTCATTCAGAAGCTTATTATTCTTCTGTATTAACATTTTAAAACAGTCTAAATAAGATATAAGTTTAGAGAACTTGGAAAAAATTGCATAGCAGGTAATTATATGGTTGAGAAATAAAATATATTGAATTTTCATTGTCCATTTGGTTACACATTTCCTTCAGAATAGCAATTTTTATCACTTAAATGGTTTTGCCCTTTCTGTAGAAAAAAGTAAATGAAAGAAAAAGGTAAAGTCTGGTACTGATCCTCTTGAGTCTCTGTTACTGCAAAAGCCTCTACTTTGCCTTGAAATGCAGTCATGTCCTTTTGGAGTGCTCGTCAGGAATTACTCTCTGAACCTCTTGAACTGACTCTTTGTATTCCCCAAGTCACTGATGTGTTGTGATGCCCACACAACTGAACAGCTGATGAGCAGTGGCTGGTGTCTGTAAAGCCAAAATGTGTGTCACACCCCAGTGTTCCCATGTCTCTCTGTGCAGGGGTGTCCCAGCTGACCAGTCAGGGAGTTTGCAGGCAGAGGTGAGGAGGCATTTGAGTCCAGGGTGCTGGCAGGGTTTCCCTCCAGGAGTTTGCCAGCCTCGTGGCTTGCAAATATTGAGTGGAGTCTGAGCAAGACAATTCCCAGGAAAGGGAGGAGCAGCAGTGGTAGTTAAAAGCAATGACTGCTGGGGCAGATTAATTTATTTTAATAGTTGGCTCTGCGCAGTTGGATTGAACTATCCAGCACAGCCTCAGATTTGGCTGTACACAGCTCATGTCTGACTTTGAGCTTTCTAGGGCAGTGAACATACTTTGTTCTGTTTGTGGATGCAAAGCCTGTTGTGAAGCTTCAGTCTCTGATTTGGTTTCCCAGGTGCAGTCAAATTGAAAATATTGTAATAACTACTGACTAGTTTTATTTAGACAGTGAATGCTCACAGTGAACCTCTGCTTGAGAGGTTGTTACAGCACAGAGTATTATCTTTATGCTGAAATTAAGGTGGACAATAAACTGGTAACTGCTGTGGGAGCCTGAGGTTGGCGGATTAGGGGGAAAGGCTCCAGTTTATTAAACAGCCTAAGAATAGGTGGTCAGTAAGTTGTTCAGCTGCTCTGCCTGTGTTGTCCTTTGAGCCTGGCTGTGGATGGCATTGATTTCCATCTCTTTCACTGCAGGGTTATTGTGCAAAGCCTCAGCTTTTGTTCTGGAGTCTGTGGAGATGACTTGTCAAGTGTCGTGCCTCAGTTCACGTGTGTTTGCATTTTCAGAAAGAAAGTTAATCAGGAGAGAATGAACTACAGATGGTTATTCATCCATAGATAGCTGGAGCATGAGTATATCCTCCAAATACTATCCAGTGATATTCCTAAGAGGTTTGCTCTGCAAAATAGAGACATTCAAGGCTAGGTCTAGGTTTTGGTGGTTTTTTTACTATCCAGATAAAAAGGGTGATGCTGTCTACTTTGAATCAGGACTTTTTTTTCGAAGATAGATGCATTGGACATTTACCTCCACGAAATATTCCAAGCATCTTCTGGAGCCCTTTAAACATCTGTCTTTTCTGCTTCCTTTCTCAAGGCCTCTGTGACATGAAAAGGAACCCTGGCAACAAAAGAGTCAGTCTGCTATATAAAGTTTCCTGGCTGGAGCTCTCATGGTAAACGTGTCTTGATTACAGGCATGCTTTTGACCATTCTGCTGCTGCAATTGCTCCAAGCAGCTCAGGCTGAGGATTTGAAATGTGCCAACAGCCAAAGCTCTTCCAGGCTTATAATAGCTAACCTCTTTGGAAAATTACCTCATGAAAATCCCAATGCAATTCAGTAAAAAGGGCAAGAAATCCTCTCCCTCTTAGAGACAGGCCAGCCAGCTCTTCTTCTCATACCTGGAGTATGCACAGGGAGTGCATCCAATTTTGTGTGTATTCTACATGTGAATCTGGTTGAGAGGAAGAGGGTGCTGTAAAATCTGCATGTGACAAACTTTCTTGTGCCGCATCTCCTAAGACAGACCAGTACATGTAATTAGCCTTGATTTTACATGGAGAACAGCTTTCAGTTATTGCTGCAGTAGTGGAGAACTGTCTCTAATGAGCATGTTTGTAATGAGCACAGACATGAGGTACAGCACAGTCTGAGAGGAGTGTGTGTACACTGCTTAAGGTTTTACCTCATGTGCTGAAGTGATACCCACAAAAAAGCCTCTGTGATAGAACTTGGCACTTCCACACCTTCAGAGAAGGACAATAAGTTCAAGCAGCTGTTCTCACTAATCTTAAAATAAGCATTAACCCTGAAAAATGTGCATACACCTGTAAAATAATGCTGCACTGGAGAATCCTGCCAGTTTCTGTGATGACATAACATGCATGAGAGATTTTTCCATGTTTGTAGGTACTTGGAAAGGAAACAGAGACTTTCTGGGGCTTCATGCTTGAGCCACGAGCTCTTGTTTGTTCCAAGGCTTCCATTACATGTTCTAATCAGAATTAGATCTATTTGTTAGAAGAAAACTTGGTAGTTGTGGCTCAGGCACTCTGACTGAAATACCCTGATGAAGGATGCTGTCATTCTAAGGATGACGTTCAGCCACTGAGAAAATGATTTGGGTATTATAAAGCTGTAAAATCTCAACAGAATATATGGAGGAGGAGATTTGTAGGTGCTAAAAGGTTGGAATGGAAAGTCTGTTCACAGATTAATTCAGAGTTTTTGATTCAAAGATTTATGGATTCATGCCTTGGAGCTCAGAACAACAGCAACAATAATCAGTCATGTGAAGCCCAGTGCCAGAGCTGTGCAGCTTTCCATGTGTATAGTAAGAGTCATTCCAGTGGCCTATATTCCAAGAAGCAAATAGGAACCAGGAACATTAAATTACAATGAAGCTTTCATTCCCTTCATGTTAACAAAGCAGACTTGCTGTTAGCAAGGCTCTCTGCATCAGCAGAGAATGAGCTGCCCTGGGGGACTGTGTAAACATGGAATACAAATCCAGCTGTGCTCAGGGATGGAAAGCTGACATGTGTTTCAAGCGATGACGGATTGATGCTGGTAGGAAACACTTCCCTTGTGTGGAGCTTTTTGGAGAAGTACCAGGATTAACTAATTGTTTTGAGTGAAATAAAAAAAACGGAGTTCCAGTAGTTTGGGTTGCATGGCAATTTCACATATTGGATACCTGTTGGATGTTTAACCAAGATAGGAAAGCCCAAAAGTGCTGTTTTCGTGAAACTCTAGAAATGAGTGCCATTCAAGTGGCACACTGTTGATCTGCAACATATTAAAACTGCTTTGTGACTCAGATTTCCATCTCTGAAAAGGACCTATTAATTCTTTAGGACTACTCACAAGTTTGCAATTTGCAGGTCCCTTTTAAGTATAAGTTGTGTAATTTTATTAGGCAGTGCTGTCAGTGGCAAGTTGTGAATATATACTTTTTTTTTAAGAATTCGTGAGTTACATCCTTGGGTTTTTTTCCATTTCCTTGTCTTTATTCCCTCCTTCAGCTAAAATGCCCTAATGTTTTCTCATTACAGAGAACTTTACTTACTGACTCTGCAAAGAAATTGTAGTTTTTCTGTGGAAAGGAGTTAAATTATCCAGCCCTCACTGTAATTAAATGTTGTCTGATAGAGCTTTATAATTTGCTTCCTCCTCTTCTGAGGCTTTACCACATCTGTGCACCCCCCCAAAGGCAGTGGATTACTTAACTTTAGTAAACATACAGAGACTGGACTCTTAAACTCTTTTGAACTTGGTTAAAATGCTTTTGGTTTCAAATACCAGCCTGACATTTGTTCAAGTTCTAATGGATTTTAAGCCAAGGTTTAAAATAAGCTGGTTTCACACGTCCCAGACAGATAAATTTACCTGGATAATGGCTTTAAACTGACAGGATGTAGGTTTAGATGGGATAATAGGAAGAAATTCTTCCCTGTGAGGGTGGGCAGGCCCTGGCACAGGGTGCCCAGAGAAGCTGTGGCTGCCCCATCCCTGGAAGTGTCCAAGGCCACGTTGGAGCCACCTGGGATAGTGGAAGGTGTCCCTGTCCATGGCAGAGAGTGGAACTGGGTGAGCTTTGGGGTCCCTTCCAACCCAAACTGTTCTGCAATTCTCTGATGTTTCTATGACATTCCAGGTCTTCACCTGATCTGTGGATGGATTAGAATAACTGACATTAGAGTTGCAGTGGAATTTTGTTTAGAAAGTAATTGTATTCCCATGCAGAGAATATTCTTATAAACTCTTACTTTGCTCATGAAGCCCTCAAAACTAGCAGTGATACATCCTGTGGTTGAACCAGAGTTCTAGATTTATAAAGGTAAAGCAGTATTTCTAAAAAGTAATGTACATGTGCTATGTACATGGAATGAAAGTATTTTAGAACTATATACATTAATATGTTAAAACAATCTCAAGGATGTTTTATCATTTATAATAATGTAATTAAAGAGAGATCAGAGTTATTGTGCTAATGAAGAGTTTGGAATGGGAATCAGCAAGGCAGGAGGAAGACACGTCTGATAAGGACAAGCTTGTAGCAGAGTTGGACCTGCTGGACAAGAAGTGAGGTGGAGCACTGCAGAGGGGGAGAGCTCGGATTGATGGAATAGTCTCTGTCAGACCCATGAATGTGGGAAGAGGAGATCTGGCAGCTAAAGACATGAAAGGATGAATTAGGGCTTGGGGAGTGGATGGGATTTCCTGAGCAAGTAAGGAAAGGGTCTACTAATAGATAAATGAGGAAACCAAGAAGAAGGAAGCTTGTGGTTTGGAAATAAGTTGGATTTACTGGGTGAGTACAGCCTGGAACTGAGTGGAGAAGCCTGAGAATTAGAAAATAATACTGATACAAGGTGAAATGTTATTGTGCTTAGGCCTAAGTTATCTGTCAGTGTATGGGTAACACCTGGAACAGGAAAATCCCATCAGTTTGAACATCTTGTTGATAAAGGAGCACATGATGTTCTGGGCATTTGTTTATTGAATCTACATCCTCATTGGATGCATTTCCTTCATCAGGTCATAATATTTAATTACACAGTTGTGTTGTCTTGTCCCTGGGACTCATGTTATGTGTAATTACAGATTATTATAATAATTAGTCCATGTTAACTCTGAATAATTATGGCACAGACAAGTCCAATTCTTCTGTTTGTTAACAGCAGAGGGATTAGTTTTGCATTTATTAATACAATTATTTTTAACTATATTGTACATTCAAATGTGCAATAATGTGGTGAGAAATGCTGTTGTATTCATGCAGTGCAGTTTAGATGTCTGGCAAGTTTTTGCAGATTGTGGTACTCCTTTTAATTTGCTTTGAATTTCATTCATTGTGTTCTGTTTTCACTGACTTCATACAAATGTTGTTAATTCTCTTATTTTTATGAAGTGCTATGCTTAGTTTGAAGTTATTCAGTCTTTAATAGTGTCACTGAGAGGAACTGGCTGAAGTTTTAATTCAGGTCTACCCTGAATTATGTTGAATTTTACTCTCTGTGTTTCCAGTTCAAGTCCACGCCGAGCAAGAACGTGTCAGTGGTGGGCTGGATGGTGATGATGGCAGATGACCCTGAGCATCCAGATCTCTTCTTATTGACTGATTCTGAGAAGGGTAAGGGTGCAGTGGTTCCCAGAGTAAGCATTTGCTTTGCTGAGGTCATTTGTAAGCAAATAAATGAGCAAGTGAAAGGTAACATCCTGTAACATCTTTCTAAGTCCAGCTGCTCTCCAACATGTCATCTTTGCCTTTAGAATGCTGTGGAAACAGTAATCCAGGGAGAATCCTTGGAGTCTTCATTAAATTCTAAAAACTTTCCAAACTCTTAACAACTGCAGTTGTGATTTTTATTGGAAGTGTTCATCTGCATTCTTTCAAAGTATATTTAGAACACTTCGCAGCATTTTCACATGTGTGAAATGTAACATTAAAAAAAAAGATTCAGCTAACACTAGGTACTTGACCAGTCCCTTCTCCTCACCAAATGAAAAACAAAACCCAAACCATCTGTTCAAATGGATGCTTATTACCAGGAAAAATCCTTAAGAGATCTTGGCTGTTTTCTGGAAAAGCCTGTGGATTTTCATTACTCCAACACAGTGCCCTGGTTTCAGCTTAAACTCTGAAAAAAATCTTACTTTTCCATAACACTTCAAACTGTGCAGAAGGAGCATTATTAGAAGTTCTGATAAAGGAGCTTAAAATCACAAGTCTTTGTACATTTTATTTTCAAACATGGCTTTTAACACCACTGATATGAGGTGTGAATTCTCAATGCTTGTCAACCTTAACTCTGCAACAGCAACCTGAAATGCTTTTGCAACACTCAGCCCTTCTGAACCCAAGGAAACACTGTATAACACCAGGCACTAGTCTGAAATGGATCCATGTGTTTAGGAATTTCCAAAAGTAGCGTTCCAAATTAGCATTTCAGTGGTATCTTGCACCTCATTAAAAAATTAGGATATTATAAACAAATTGCAACGATGGCAATGAACAACAACATTTTTGTATGGTTTTGAGGAATGTTTTGTTCTTTCCTAGTTTACAACTGGCATTAGTTGAAATCTAGAATTGTTGGAAAGGAAGACAGGCAAGCTGAAGCTTCTCTTCACTAGGTCAAATAACTGCACCTACACCAAGTGTAAAGTTACATGAACCTTCTGTTATTAAATCTTTTCATGATGTTTTAATTTAGAGGTATTTGAATATGGGTAGGTTTTAAGTGCAAAGCATTGCTGGTTTCTTCATCACATTTTTTTCTCTTTCCGACTTAGGAAATTCATATAAATTTCAAGCTGGAAACAGAATGAATGCAATGCTCTGGTTTAAACACCTGAGTGCTGCCTGCCAAAGCAACAGACAACAGGTGAGAGCAAGGTGCTGGAAGGGAATGAGCTTTTAGGAGATCAAAACTGGTGGATCCTCGAGCTGCCTGAGCTGTCACCGAGGGCTTTGTGTGAAGAGCAATGTACCCTGAGCAGCCTCTACATCCCTCTACATTTCACATGCTGATGGATTTGCCTCTGCCTTCCTGTTTGTCCCTTTGCAAACTCTGGTAATGAAGAAAGATTTGGGGCTATGACTGAAAGCAGTTGGGGAAATGGAAGGAATGCTCTAAAATATCTGTCCAAGTGGCAGTATTTTTGTATTGCCCATTTCAAACAGGTTGTTTGTACACTTACATAAAAGCTGTAAACTGCAGCAGTCAATAACAATTCCAGATAACTCAGTTCATGGAGTTGCATATTTTCTGTTGTTTCTTATATATTCCTAACATGTATAAAGAGTAGTTTAGTCCTTGCTACATTTTAAAGTCCTTGAAAGCAGAAGTAGCACTTTCTGTGAATCAGAAGGAAGATTCTGCTCCAACCCCTATTAAATGTTGTTCTCTTATAAATTCTTACTGACCTTTTTCATCTGCAAAATCCTTTTAAAGTTACTTTATCTCCCTGAACTCTCCCTTTTCCTTTGCATGTTTGTTTATGGAGTTCCCAGAGCAGAATCACTTCTGAATTTAGAGGGCAAACAAAAAGACCTTTCTAGATCCTTCTGAGTTTCTTGTTCAGTTCTGCTTCTGAGAGATATCTGAGGAGTAGGGAGGGTTGCAGAAGCTCCATGGAGATACTTGAGACAGTGCAAAGGAGAGGAAATTGTGTTCCTGGCTGGACAGTGTGGGAATAGTGGCAAAGAGTTTGCAAGCAAGTGGTGACTTCCAGGCAAGAAAACTGCCCTCTGAAGACAGCTTTTCTTCAATCAGGTTTAACAATACTGCTTAATACTGTTAACAGTGTGACTGCCATAGAATGTTCAAATGTGTTTTCAATAGAGTATAAACACCTACCCAGCTGAATACTGGGAACTGTTTTAATAGGTACTACTTTTGATTTTAATGGTGAAACTTTGGCCCAGTTGAGCATTTTTGCTTCTACAGATAAATGGTAAATCACAGAATCATAGGATATACTGAGTTGGAAGGAACCCATCAGGATCAGATGCAAAGCAAGAAATGCTTGTTTCAGATCTGACCAAACTGGGTATTTATTGACTGTCATCAGGAATGTGGTGGCTCTTTAATGACCAGAGTAAACAGGAGATGTTGCTGTCAGAGAAATTCCTGATGGGGAAAAAATGGGAATATAAACTAAGATATTGCAAACTAGCTTTAATCTTTATGAAAGGGAGTGATATCTGCAGCAGGCAATTCAGGTTTCCTATGGGAAAAGCCCAGGCAAGTGTTGATGCCTCATTTCTTTAAATTAATCTTAAAAATACTAGAGGGCTTACATCAATCACTGCTCTGTGTGCCAAGAATCCTCTAGCTGGGGCTCGAGTGAGAGGGTTCTGCTTGTGTAGTTCAATGCTGAGATTTATCATGTTAAAGTTGTTTTGCTGACAACTTAAATCTTAAATGTCATTAAAATTAATAAGTTCTATGGCCATATAATAACATTATAAACCCTGAAGCAGTTTAATATTTTGGTTATACCTGGGTTTTCTACAGCTCTAAGTATATTTTATCTGCTGCATGATAGTTGTATTCATCCTCCCCTTTTTTGGACACAGAACAATGTGCATTTGAACAGGTGTCTATTCTGTGAAAACAGTTGAATGTCAGTAGCTACTACGTAAAGGAAATTGCTCTACCTTTTCTATTTTTGTTTTCAGGTTCCTGCCAACTTGATGACCTTTGAATAACAGGCTAATTCAAAAAAAAAAAAAAAAAAGGACAATTTGAACCATCTCATAATTGAGAACGAGGTCCTGATGAAACATAATGTGCCAGCTGTATCTGTGCCAGAACAGAGCCTGAAACTCGATCTCTGAACTCTGGAGCCCTGAACAAAACCACTACTGGCTGGGGAGCAAAGTCCCCCCAGATTAGAAATGGAGTTGCACCGTGAATTGCCATGGACCATGCTTCGTTATGTTCTCTGAACTGACCTGTGGAAACCACTGCCTTAAAGAGTGAAAGGAAAAACAACATGAAACACCAAATAGTGTGTGTGAAACTTCTGGCGGTGCTGTGCTTGAGTTAAATAGATTGTAGCTAGTTTGAGTTTCTTTTAACTTTATACTAATTTTGAAAATAACTCACCTTTTTAGGCGTTCTTAACAGGTAAACTGGTATTTAAGAGTTGTATCAAAAGCTATGTATGAACCGGGTAAAAGAGGTACTACATGTCCTGGAGATGTTGTTTAGACTATACCAGGAGTTCTGGGTGGGAGCTTGTCCCAGGCACACTTAGCCTGGAGCAGTGTTATTTCTCTCAGACCTGCAAGTATAAAGATTATAAAAGCAGTAAGTTTGCAAGGCTTGGTCCTGCCCGGGAGCCAGACGCCCGACAGCAGCGCAGAGGCTGAGCCAAAAACTGGTTTTGGTACATTAAAAACACGTTTTTTGGGTGTCAGGGTGTGTGTAAGAGACAAAACTGAAAGCACTGTTGGGTCAGAACTGAGTGTTTTCTTCCCATTTGTTTCTACACCTGTGACTCTTTTACATAAACAGTTGGATGACGAGACACCAACACCTGGGTACAGCTCACTGAGACGTTTGACTTGGCAGGGTGTCTGCTCATGGTCAGGTAGGGACCACTGTTAGTGTGTGGTGTTTCACAATAGCACTTAAGATCAACGTTTTAAAAAGATAGAGGCACAATTTCAAAGCTTTCATGTTCTCATTTGGCAATAATTGGTTTTAGTATCTGTCTTGGTCGAAATTGTTGACGTTGTGTGGTGTTGATAACATGGCCTGAAGCAGACCTTATATGCAGAAGCTCTTTTGATATTCAGGCACAAAAAAACTTATTTATTAGAAGGTAGGATAACCTAAGGAGAGAAAAGGTGTGGACCATCAAAATTCTATCCTTGGCAGGAATCGTTCTTGGTCACTGAAATTACTCACAGGGAAAACTTCATGGTTGTAAAAAGGGAGCTGTGCTTTATGTGTGTGTTTGATGCTTAAGGCTTTGATTCTTGCTTTATTGGGCTTTCCTTGACGCCACCTAGTTTCCTGGATGATTAGTATTTTTCTAATCTTCAAGAGTATCTTTGTAAAGCAAGGAAACGTTGTCCAAAATATGACTCCAATATCAGAACTTTGAAGTCTGTGAAAAAGTAGTAACTGTTCCATTGACATTGTGGTTTAGTGGCCGTAAATATGCTTGCAGATTCCACCATGAATTCTCCTTTTTAATGAGAATCAAGCTACCTACCAGTCTGTTTCAGAGTTCTCTGACTATCCAATAAAGGTTTCTACTAGTAGCTGTTATTTTGAAAATGTATAGTTTGTTTATTGCATTGGAGTAGAAGCCTGTAAATTCACTTTTGGTTGGTTTTTTTTTTTTTTTTCCAGAGTCAAATTAATCTTGTAATGGAAATGATTAATTTCTGATTTCTGGCGGGCAAAAAAGAAGGATAATCCAGACTCACAGTTAAAAAAAAAACAAAATAAACCACACAAAACCCGACCACTTGGTGATGTAAAGGGTAATAGGCTGGTTTATTTTTCCAGGAATTGTTCTGAATTGGCTCTTGGTAGAAAGAAAAACAGTAGAAAGATGCTTCTGTCGGAATTACACCACAAGCACTATGACAATTTGGGTGCCTTTGTGATTTTTTTGTTGCTGTTTTTTTTTATGGGGAATGAATAGTCTGGTCTGACCTGAAGTCGTGAATATTGGGAAGGGGTTGCTTGTGCTGAATCCCTCTGCAGTTCACACATCTCCCAGGTTTACCCACGTTGGGTGTATAGTAAAGACAATATCTTCATAGCCAGCAGTGTTACTGAGTAGACTTTGCACAACTTTAGTTTGGGGGTTTTTTTCAG
>VYZS01008552.1:0-16597 GCA_013400695.1 Neodrepanis coruscans | reverse complement strand
CAACAGCCCGGGACTGCAGACAGCTCCGCCAGGGAATGGGGGGGGGGGGAAGGGTTTTATTTTTTCCAACCCACAACAGTGGGTTAGTCATGCCAAGTCACGAGATGTAACATTGAGTAGTGACTCTAGAACACACTGCAGATGGCTTATTTTCATATGCTGAAAGCACAAAAAAAAGCAATTCATTTCCTTTTTTCTTGGTAAAATAAGCCAACAAAACAAAACTGTTTTGACTGGATAAAATATTTTGGCAGCATCCGAGTTTTGGTGAGGCATTTACTTGAACTTCCTTTAGCTCCCTTTTAAAATTGTATTTAGACAATGTTCGAAATAGAAAAAGATTTGACATTTGAAGATGCCAAAATAATTGTTTTGGCTATCCTAATTTTTCTCCTGTTGTTTTAACTTAAACTGTTCTATGATCTTGTTCCAAATTTGTAGGCCATTTCCCCCCTCCACAAAACTTCATTTTTCAGTGAAGTTTCATATTATATAACATCTATTTGTCTTAATATATTTTGGCTATTTCATCCCCAAAGCATGCCCAGATTCAGGTGGGACCAAGCATTATCATTATTCCCCTGCTTTAGTCACTCCCAAATAGGAATTCATGTTGCTATATGTGCCTTTACATGTAATTTGTTTTCACCAAAATCATCCACTCTGAAATTCTCAGGAACATCTATTTTGCTTCTTAATTTTAAAAGTTTGACACTTTACCTACAAGTGACTGGATTTTCAGAGTCCCAAGCCTTTTTTCTTCTCTATAAGGCATAGTAAATAAGGATATTTCTAATGAAGTCTGTGAGCTTGTTCTGATGCCAAATTTGGAACTGTCTGCAAGACCTACTTCAAAGGAAGTTCCTCAAAAGCAGAGTGATGCCAATTGTTATTACTACAAAATTCATGTGAATGCCTCATTCTTAGATAGGTTCAAGGTCCAACCTCTTTTTAAGACTATGGGTTGGTGTGTGTTCTGGACATTTTCAGTGGTGTTACATGTTACAGCTTTGGCGTTTTTGTGTAACAGCATTTCGTAGGGAGAGCCATAACTATGAAGGGAGAAAAAGAAGAAAATAGTTACTTTGTATTCAAATCCTGCCATCCAAAAGGAACTGGATTTTGCCTTGAATGAATATATTATTGGAGGAAATCTGCTCTGAGTTAAAGGAATAAAATGCCTTATGAAAATTGAAGATTATGCAGAAGTTTCTTCTATACCACAATATGAAAGAGAAGGATGAAAATTCAATAGTTCCTGTTTTTTCAGCCAGGGTACTGACAGCTTAGAAAATAAATGACTGATTTAGTGAAGTTGATTGCAATGGGAGAATAATTTTAATTACTGGTAGAATACAGAGCTTTCACACAAGACCAGTTAGAGATGTCTCATAACACAGCTATTTTTAATGAGTCAAGTATGTGGAAGAGAGAAAAAACCTTCTATTTTGGTACATTGTCTGGCAGAAAAAAATCAAGAAGCATTAACTACGTGGCCTTTAAGCCAGATAGGTGAGTTTTGCTTCTTTCTGTCAGACAGCAGTAGCTGGCTGTTATGTGTTTCCTCTGGTCTGGGTTTTTACTTTGAAAGGCATTATTGATTTTTGTTGGCATAAGCTATTGGTAGCTTCATTTTCATCTCAACAGATCCACATACTTTAGACAGACTCTATGTTCCTAGAAAGCCCATTTTTGCTTCTGATTGATGATGTACAGCATCTGGTTGAACCTGGAGGGTGAAAAACCAGCTTAGACACCCAGACCTGAGATTCTTCTCTCTAATGAAAATGGCCACATGAGAACCTGGGGAAATTGTCTATGAGCAATCATTCAGATGTATCTTTCTTTGTTATTTCATTGGTTCATGCTGCTGTGCAATCTGATCCCAGGAGCATTCAGAGGGTAGTTTTACTGCCTTGTGTGCTGATGCTGTAATGGTGTCAGCAGACACAGTCGGAGCCATAAATTAAAATCTTAGAAGAATATGGGTGCCTCAAGATCTTTGCCTGAAATAGTAGTCATTTAATGGTTTAGATGAATGTCTGTCTACAACCTTTCATCTTTTTTGACCAGCATGAATTCAAATATTAATTCATTTTGAACAGCCACTCAAATACAGAGAAACAGTTGTTAAGAGTGTTTAAAGTCTTGTTATGGGACAATGATTCAAAGAAATGAAAAGATGAATACAATAAAATAGTACTCCAACCATTCTACTTTCAAAGTATTTCATAAACACTAGATTGTTCTCAAAATTAGAACAATTAGAGAATCAATTAGAGAAACTTCATCCACAGATTGCAGAAGAGGGATCTGAAAAGCAGTAAGCTTGAAATTTTAATGAAGCTCCTCACCCCCACATATTTTCCTTGGCTCAATACAACTTCCTTTCCTTTCAGGCACCAAAATATTTGGTGTTTCCTATAAAAACTACACTGTAGGCCTTCTAAGCCTGTAAAACTCCTTGGTGTCCCCAATGCAGTCTCAAGTATTATAACAATACTAGCCTTTTATCAGGTGCTTGGCAGTTGCTTAAGAAATTTTTCCTCACCAGGTGGTAGTGCTTGACAGACTGATGCTCTCTGCAAAGAAGAAATCTACCATTTTGTCTGTTGAAGTTTCCCTAGAATCTTTTTGACTACTGCAGAAATAACATCCACATGGGCAGAGGCTTCCTAGGTTATCTTCATCCCCTCTTTCCCAGCAGTGGGTTGCTCACAACAATTCCCACTACAGATCACATATTCCCTTGAATGCACAGGTAAACTTTCACTGGTATCCTTTCAACCTGTAGCCAATAGTCTACTGTTAAGAGAAAACGTATTTGATTCAAGTTACTGACATGTTTGGAGTTGGATCTATATTGCGAGTCAGTCTTATCTGACCCCTAGCAATGTGTGGGGCCTACAAATGAATGGATGTTGTAGGCCTATATGGAAAAGTAGACACACAGATTAACTTTGCCAGGATTTTTTTAAGGACCAGAGAAGAGTTATGTCACTGATTATTTTGGTCTGGCCTGTGTGCTATATGGAAAAAAAAGCTTTTGTGGGGCTGGTAAAATACCTGGAACTTTCCAAGTATTCATGAAAAGTTCCTTTCCCAGGGAAATAAAATATATTCTGGAAGTTTCAGATTTTAGGAGTATTGTTTGGCTTTTGCTATCTATTTACTTATAAAATTACTTCTTTCCAAAGCATATGGTACCTCTTCATCATGTCATTGTCATTACCAGGGTCTGCATCATTGCCCCAAGTGGCCTTTATTCAGGGCTTCAAGCATGTGCTTGAAGTAACAGGATGCTTTGGAAAGGACCTACGTCTTTATACAAAACCATAGCCATAACATATTGCCTGGTTCTCATTCTTCACTGCAGAACTGCACTGTATGTGCCCATATATGGCTCCATCCATCCCATACTGTTTTCGCAAACCCTCAGCTGGGGTGTTGCTCCTCAGCTCTGGGAGATAAACCTAGAGCTTGGCCTTTTTGCAAAGGATGCATATTTGTGCTCTGTTTTAGCAGGGGTTTTATACAAAAGGCCTTCAGGAGGTCTGGGCTTCCACTGGCAAACTGTGGGAAGTTCTCCAACATTTCATAGCATTGTTGGGAATCCTGAGGAATCATTTCATCTTACTTCTTCCTCCTTATACGTGATGCACAGTAGAAGAACCATGAAACTGTGACTTTCATGAAAGCAGTGTCTCTGAAAATCAGAACCGAATACCTCCATGAAGGTAGCAATTTTTCTGCAGTCTGAGGTTTTCAGTGAGATTCTTTCTCAAAAGAATTTTGAGATTCTTTTAGTACAAATCTCATGCTTTGGTCATATTTTGATGTTTCTAGGATGTTTTTTTAATCTGCAACCATTTTCTTAAGAGATTCATGCTTTAAGTTGCAAAGCTCTTCTAATATTATAGAGGAGTTCACATTCTATCAAATAATCTTATTGCCTCAGTGCTTGTGTTATTTCTTATGCACCCCATTTTTCCTTTGATCCAGACACATAAAGGAATGCTTTCCAAGGCGTCTTTAGAGACAACAAGGATATTTAAAGATTTTGAAAGGATACACAAAGATAAATCAAATTTCATTTGCAAATAGTTTTAGCTCCCACATAAATACTTTGTATTATTACCAGATGTTTTTAATTAAAAAAAAAAAAAAACCACTCTGCCTTTGTGTTTTGAAATAATCTGGGTCCTAGTAATAAACTCGGATTATCAAATAATTAGCAACAGTTTATCTGAAGTACTGTCTACACCCTCCTGCATGTTCAGCACTTAAACAGTGGCATGCTCCTTCTACTATGAAAAAGTAAAAGGGTGAATCCCTTAGAAAACAGATCAAACGTAGACTGCAAAGTTTAATAGTGTTGGCATTGAACGGGGGCTCAGGATCAGGTTTTACAGGTTATTGGGTGTCCTTTCACTATTTACATGGTCTTTGTGTTATGAAGGTCTGAAATTCACCTCAGGCTGTGACTTGACTGAAATCCCCTTACACATTGAGACTTTACTTCACGGACCCAAGTTACTCTTGAAAATGACATTTAGGACTTCTAGTGCCATGGCAATATCACCTAATTACCTTTAAAAATTCAAACTGGTGCTTTTCTCTGCTTTCGTGCTCAGCCCTCCCTCCTGTAATTAGATCCACTAGTTAGTTAAGTTCTCTGTGTAAGTTATGAAGCTACCTCAAAGCTTGTATTAGGCTCACAAATAGCCTGAGTAGGTAACACTTACTGATGACTCCTCTTTCTGCCAGACGGGAAAATGTGTTTGCTACAGTCTGGGAAGGCAAATGAATCCCTGCAGAAGGTAATGTCATTCAGCATTGCTCAGCAAACTTGGCTCTCTTGCCTCTCCTGATCCTTTCCTGTGGTTACCTACACTCCCACACTGTGTGTTTGCTTTGATGCTAAGAGACAGTGATAACTGCAGCATTGTGAAATACTCAGAAGACTGGCTTGGCTGAAGGACATAGATCCAGGAGGGGAAATGCTGGGAATACATTAACAGACAAAGGATTCTCATGTTGATGTGATAGCAATAAAAATTCTTAAATCTGAGCATGGCAATCTCAAGTGAAAGGAAACCTTGTCAGTCTTTAATGAATGCTGCATTCAGACCTTGTTGGTTTCCCTTTCCTTTGTGGTCAGTGCAGAGGATGGAGGCTGGCACTAACACACTTCTGCATGAGTCAAAACATGAGCTTGAGTGGTGGCTAAACCTGTGAGATCGTGGAAAGGTGCAAGAGCAGCTCGGGGTTATTATTTCATCAGCTGACAGATGCCATAAAGATCACACGATACAATTATCTCAGCCTCCAGGTAAGAAGTAGACACTGACTCTGTTCTCAACAGTGTAGCAGTAATGGTGGAGACAATCTTTCCTAAATTCTTTTTTTTTTTTTAATCCTGTAATGGTTTAGCTTAAAACCGCAGGGGAAGACAAACTAAAAAAAATAACTTTTTTCCTATGCCCACATTCGGCTGGGAGGAGTAGCCAGGNTGTGTGTGTGTGTGTGTGTGTGTGTGTGTCTCAGAGGGTGCCCTGGCTGGCATCCATAGCGCCCTCTGCTGGCCATAATTGGGCAATTACACCCATTTATTCCCCCATATATCTACATTTTAATAAATTGCTGCCTTCCCTATCTGTCTCTTGTCCATTGATAAACCTAATATTGTCCTAAACCAGGACAAATCCCTAAGAATTATGATGTGATTGCTGCATCTTGATGAACCTTCTAGACTAATTACTTGACACTGGGTTACTAAAGTCAATTGAAAACAGTGGGCAGAGAAAAATACTTAGAGAATAGATATTTTTCTTGGCAGTTGCTTCATAGACCAGCTTGGCCGTGAAGTATTTTGTTCACCTGCAAGCCTCAAGTGAGGTTTGGGATTCTTTGAAATTTATATGAACTCCTGATGAGAGACACAGCAAGCACCAAAAAAAAAAAAAATCACAGAGGAGATTTGAAGTGATCACCTTAAAAAAAATTGACTGTACATCCTGCGGGTTTTCCAGTGGCTGTTAGCAGTGTAGTTGACTTCATAGAATCATAGAACAGTTTCAGTTGGAAGGAACCTCAGAAATCATCTAGTTCCATCTCCACCTGCTACGGGCACAGACACCTTCCTCTATATGAGGTTGCTCAGGGGCCCATCCAATCTGGCCTTGAACACTTCTAGGGATGGGACATTCACAGGTTCTCTGTGCTAGTGTTTCACCACACTCACAGTAAAGAATTTCTTGCTAATATCTAATCTAAATCTGCCCTTTTTTAGTATAAAGCCATCACCCCTTCTTCTATCACTATACACCCTTGTAAAAAGTCCCCCTCCAGCTCTCTTACAGACTCCCTTTAGGTACTTCTGGTTAATGTATAGAGAAGTTAAAACTGAGTACACCTCAAAATTCTTTCTGCAGTGTATTTCAAAGCCCTTGTAATCTGAAGAAATTCAGACTAGCTAATCCAGGAGTCTGTGCTGACAGTTTTTATTGTAGCTGTCTCTTGTGACTCTTTCAATTATAGGATTGCTGCTGCTGCTGCTTTAGCATTACGTTTACCAATATTGTAAGACTCTCTGTAGGCACTGTACTAAATAATATAATGGTAACCAACAATCTTATTTCTTCATAGGTTAGTGTTTTTGAACAAATAAACCAATTATCTAAACCAGTAAAAAAATCAGCATATTTAAAGATTTAGCCAAGGCAACAGTTCCAAACATAGCACTTTCTTTCTCTTCCTATAGTGCAAACAAGCAATTCACAGGTCTTCTGAGAAGATGGTTGGGTACATCACATTTTGCGTGTGAGATAACAATTCATACTAATGAAGCATTCAAATAATAAGAAGTGGCTGTGATAACTCTTTCTATGCTGGTGTGCCTGATTTAGGAAGTTACGGGTGGCAGAATGAGAGATTTCTTCCAGATTTCATTTCTGTTGTGAAAAGTTTTGGATGCTATTTGTGCTTTGTACCCTTGAGTATTAGTCAAAGCATTAATATAGACCATTGTTTTCCTCCCCTGTAGAAATATTGATCAATCTGTATTGGAAAAGTAATGTTCAGGTACTTGCAAGCTATTCAGAAGCAGGGAATAGTTGTTAGTTTTCCTATGAAGAAAGCGTGAGATTTTTGGCTTGAATCTGGAGCTGCATGGAAAGTGTCATCAGAAGCTAAAGATGTTAAAAGAGGAGAAACAGTAAAAATTGGGGGCTTCAACATCTCACTTTTTCCCTGTGCAGATCACTCACTGTGGAGAGGAAAGCTTCAAACCAGTGTGACTGTACAGTGCTGTGACTATGAAAGATGTCAGTGCCAGCCCTACCCTGTGGGGCTCACTTTGCGCTGAGTCACTACTGAAATTACAGTGGCCCTTGGACTGCCAGAGAAAGGACCTGCCTCCCCCAGCCCACACTGGCTCTCCAAAAGAGAAAAACCCATGAGGCTGGAAGGCAGGAGTCAAGGGTGAGAATATTTCCATGAAATAAGAAAGAGTTTTGAAACCATGCAGATCAGGAGAGAAAGCAGAGAAGACTCCAAGGGAGGAAAAAACAATAAAATCAAGATTTCCCCAGAGTTTAATTTTCAAGTATCTGTTTCTTGATTTTTTTTTTTCCTTCAAAAATCTGTATGTCATGTAAACTTCCTTACACAAGCTCCTATTGTGGGAACAAGTTAACTTGGCTGCAGCAGCTGCCCAGATGATCAAAGGACAAAAAAGACCTTTGACCTTGAAGCCTGTGTTTTGACAGAGAGTGTGAGAAAGCAAAGTAGAAAACCACTTCAAGGCATACATGGTGCTATGTATGATAGGTGGCTGAAAGCAGCCACAGACTGTGTGAGAAAGTGAGCATGTGAAGTCAAAATATGGATTTGCAAAAGTTGTGAGAATCCTAATCACCTGAATGGCTACAGCAGGTGCTGCTTTACAAAGAGGATAATGAAAGAGGAGACGGAGCAGGGGCTCAGGCAGAAGGAATCCCCAAATCATCTTCTGTGTGTGCAGTTTCATTCATCCGTCACCAATAGACAATTAATGAAGCTGATAGGTAATTAATTTCATCAATAATTAGTGACCCTGATACATGTTACCTTAATGTTAACTGTATTGACTTGAATGTGCTAATAAATAAATCATGAAGATGTCAACAGGCTGGTATCTGGCTCTCACAGTGAAGTCCACAAGAAAGGAACCACTTCAGCAAGCCCAGAGCAAAGGATCTGAAAAGGTTATGATCTTGACTGATAGAAGTACGTGACAGAAGGGTGTATGCCAAAGACTGCTGGTTGCAAGACTGTGCAATGTATGTTTCTTTTAGCCTTCTCTGTGGAACTTGCTAAAGAGATGCAAGGGTTTGTAATAGTGAAATTACCCACGTGAACTGGCTGCAAACCAGATCAGGAGGGGAACGGAAAGAACCCTGTGATGATATAAAACCTTGTCGTGGTTTTGGTAGGGATAGAGTTAATTTTCTTCGTAGTAGCTGGTACAGTTCTGTGGTTTGGATTTTAAATGAGAATAATGTTGATAACACACTTTTTTTAGTTGTTCGTAAGCAGGGTTTACACTATTGCAAGGACTCTTCATCTTCTCAGCAGACTTGAACTGGCAGAAAGGATATTCCACACCATATGGTATATATAAGAAAATAGGTAAAGCCAGTATAACATAGACAAATGATGGTGCAGGCACTGGTGCTGTTTCTGAGGCTTCAAGCTAAGATTTCAAACTAATGTTTACCTTTCCTTTTCTGCCTCAGTGAAGGAAAGCTCTGGGGGAGCTATGCAGAAATGTTTTTCTGATGGAGGTTTATTGAAGAGATTACATTGCCTGGGGTGGGATGAAAGGCTAGTTTAGACCAGAGATAATCAAACTGAAATTGACACTAGGGACGGAGGGAAGGCTTTCAACCTGACTTTCCAGGTTGTCTTGAACAACTCTTTTGGGTTAGAGATATGAAGACAAAATACTGGCTGACTCAAAAGAAAGTAAGCAAGCAGCTCCGAAGAGAAATGGAATACCTACTGTGGGTGAAAAGGCACAGCAGCAAACAGAGTTTCAGAAGGGCAGTGGGACTATATGAGTGGATGCTGGTTCCTTTTCTACAAGATTCCTTCCAGCAAGTATAACAAATTTGAAATATGAGATGTTTCAAAATCAGTCTTTAACAGAGACCTGAGATTTCCAGATAACTGCAGCAGAAAAAAACTCTATGAGGAACTGGCAACAAAAGCAAGACATCCACTGAGGTTATCAAGCCTAAATTAATCCTGGTGTGAATACTGTTCCAGCAGACGCACGGGAAGTTATGCAAAGGCTGTGATTTACTCTGGCATATGCAAAGTCTTCATTGTGACTTATTCAGTAAACTTGAAAATGTCTTAAGGGAGAAGAAAGAGAGGAAATTCCATGCTTTCCTTTGTAGCTCAAGGAAATTACCAAGGCTTGCCCTAAAGAAACCTGCAGCAAAGGCTTGGCTGCATCAAAATTAGTGTCAAAACTCACATGATTTTGTGAGCTGCCGCTTCATATCTGGTATTTTGCATCTTGGAAATTAACTTCTCTGACTTCTTCTGTCACACCTTGAATCTTGCTCATAACTGCACATCTATTGTCTCCAAACTGGAAAGTGCTCTTTGTGGGCTGATACATTCATTGCAGCCATCTACTCCCTATTTTTTACTTATTTTTCTTGCCTTCTGTTATTTTCTTTTTCCAAGAGAGAAATGACAGTTGCACATTGTGCTTTTCCCCTATTGCATATATGCAATATGTTTTCCCAATGTCAATCCACGGGTGCAGATGGTAGTTCTAGGTAGGATCTGAAACTCTAAGAAGGTGGTCCATCTCTTTTCAAAGCTCTGATCTGACCCAAGAGGAGCCTTAACACAACCCCAAGAGTCTTTGCATGGTGGCTGTTGCCATCTCAGAAGATTTTTCTGGAAGTATCAAAAATGATCTAGAACCATATTCAAATTTACTCCTTGGTTTCCAGCTCTACAGCTCTGTGGCCTTTGTGAAATTAGATGGACAGCAATGGCTTACTCTAAAACCCTGTTAATCTAAACCTAATCTGAAACAAACGCATTATTTCAAAAAGGCTTGTCATTTTATATCCAGTCACTGGTGCTGGCTCTTCCTTTGCACACAACTGTCTCATCTTGTTATGCATGCATATGTACATTTAAGAGGTCACCTACCAAGAGCTGGCATAATTCAGTTTTGCATTTGAACTACAAGGTTACACGCTTTGTTGCCCATAGGCTGTATTTCATGAAACTCAGGAGGATTTTCGCAATAAAGTACTTCTTGAAACTACAAACTTTCTGTGTGTCTTACCGTCCTCCTTTCCAGAGTGTGTGTCCTAGAGCTGCCTGTCAGGTACTGCTCTTTGCTGTACAGCAGTCTCCTCTCTGATCTCACTTGAGGAGAGCACATCTCTTGCTGCTCCCTTCCTTCCTTCCTTCCTTCCTTCCTTCCTTCCTTCCTTCCTTCCTTCCTTCCTTCCTTCCTTCCTTCCTTCCTTTTGTCTGTCCTTCCCTCCCTCGTTCCTTCCCTGTTCCATTTTGGCAGGGATTTGGGATGTGTCCCAAATTACCCAGTTCTCCCCTATTCCATTTGGCCTTTCAGGGTGCTCTTAAATGATGCTAGGAGACAAGTAGAACTAAGGCAGGGGAGGAGAGCAATGGCAGAATGGAGTACTAATACCTTGCCATTGCATGATGTGCAGAAGTGCAGATGTGGCCCAGTTTACCATTCTTTATTTCACTGTCTTGTTGGGAGGGGACTTCAGACTCATTCCAACTCTCATCAATAGGTTTCTACCCATAGATGTTTCCAGCTTTTCTTACAGTGTTTGAACTCATTACGTTCAGCAGTGATAGAAGCTATAGAGTGCCCAAGAACATCAGCTCAAACTTGGGAAAATTGTTTCTATGAACCCTTCTGCATCAGTAGGTCTCAGTCAGTCTCCATCACTTAAAGTATGCAGGGCCTTTACAGAGACCCTTTTGGTTTTAAAGCAAGAAGAATTTAATGCACGCATATAGTAGGTCTCAAAAGGACATGCTGGATATATTAGAATAAATGCTTTGCTATTAATGAAGTTTTTACAGAAGGCATTCCTATGGTCTTCTGCTCAAATTCTACAACAAAACTGTTCTATTTATGTTTGTGACAAAAGTGTAGGTGAATGTGCAGGTACCTAGAATGCCTTTTCATTGGCTTGTGTTAACCTCCCATGTCTTGTGTTGTAGGAGTCTGCTTTTTTCTACATTGTAAGCTCTGATGCTCATTTGCATTACTAAATTCACCAAGGCCAGGTTTGCTGTTGATGGGTTTGCAGTTCTGCAGCTTGCAAAACTCACCGAAAGCAGGAGGCCAATATACAGCAATACAAAGAGATCCTTCTTATCCTTTTCCTTTGTTCCAATTCCCAAATGTACACACCAGAAAGCCCAGTGCACATTGCCCAGTATTTCCTTATAAAAAATAGCTTAAGCTTATAACTGCAAATGGCCCTTACATGATGGTATACTGGTAGTGTCCCCTACCATTAGACTTTCAGAAGTACTGACCTGTAAATAAGCTCTTTTTGGATGAAGTGTCCAGACATGAAAGCTGTTTGCCACTGTTGCAAGCCCCAGAGAACCAACTGTCTCTGGTGGCAGCAAGTTCAAGCTGAAATAACAAAAGGTTGTTCTTAAAAGCACCAAACTTTCCATTATTTTATTATTATGCTGCTTTAAATTGTATGTTATGTGATGGCTGGCTAGGAATTATCTGAGTTGTGAGTATGAGTTTGTCATAAAGCATCAATTCATCTTTTTCTAGACAAGAAGGAAGTGACATAGCAGCTATCAAAAAAACTACCAAACCTGTCCTTGCAGAGTGTCCTTAAAAGAACCCTTTTCAAATGACAAAATGGTGGTTTGTATATGTGCAAAAAATTTCCCTTTACTTTTCTTTTCACAGAGGTGTTCATAATGTTTCAGTGTGCCCAGGTTGGTTCTGTGCTGGGCTCCTCTTGTACCCAAATGCCTCTTGTCGTGCCCAGTAACCAAGATTCAACCTGAGAATATTTTTATTGATATATGTGGATAAAATCCCATCACCCAACATGAAATATTAATGCAATTCCAGGGGTATGTGGCATTCCTCTGGATTTGCATCCATGAAGTAAAGGCTGAGCATGACTTTGAAGGTGTTCCAGGATCCCTTCTGATGTCGGCAACTATCATACTCGGTGAGGGTGAAATTACCTCCTTGTTGATGAAGGCTGAAGTCCCCCACTAATCTTGACTGAACACATACCAACCCATGAAATGTGAAACCTTCAGTTAATTTTATTGAAGAAAAAAGCCATGGGCAAAGCTGAGTCTTTCTTTATGGAGCTGCGTAAAGAGCAGGGCTGTGGTGTGCCTGAGAATGCCACGTCTGACTCCTGTGAACAGGAGCAACATCTGATAAGATGTTCTGCCAAGCAAACTCTTAAAACGTTTATGCTTTTATGGAGGGTGGACTAAAAATACGGTTAATTTTCTGCGAACATGAACAAAGTCATAAAGGGCAGTAAAATACTCTTAAATGTCCCAGGTTTTTAATGGAGAAGATAAAAAGAGTCAGTATATACATGTGTTTAAAGCGACCATAATTTCCTCTCTTTTTTTTTCTTTTTTCAAATTATTATAATTCCTGGTGGAGACAAGAGAAAATGATATTACTTTCTATTACTTTTTATGTTGTATATTTCCTGGAAAATATTTTGGATATGAAATTGAGGAGAAAAATCTTCTGGTAGGTTTCGAAACAATCAGATATATACAGGAACTTGTTTTTCTGCTCCTTTTTGTAACACATCTCAAAATGTAGGCAAATGAAAGTGAGAAGAGTTTAAATTAAAACTAATTTTTAAACATTTTTCTTTGGACCTACAAAGAGAGTGGAGACTGCTTCTATGTGAGGAAAATGCAGCTTTTATCCTCCTTTCCAGTTTTGGAAATCCTTGTAGCATTTACCACACAGGTGGGATTTATGGCTCAGAGCTGAGCACAACTGAGAAAATAATTCTGACCTGATATATAGAAATAATGTCTAGACAGAGAGCATGCAAGTGCTTAAGGCGAAACTCAGAGTAGGAACCAGTTATGACAAACTGAGCTTTTGAACTGACAAATAGAAGCAAACATGTATAAACTTAAGATCTGATAAAGTAAATGTGAGATTTGCTGCTGACCTAAATGAAACTAGAAGACAGGACCAGCTGAATTAGAGTGTGCTTTGTTTCTGCTCTCTTCCTCTTTCAAACAGGAGCCAGAACAATTGCTGGACCATGATATGCAACCAGAAAGGTGAAAGCACCCTTTTGGTTGGAGCTGCATTTTTAAACAAATTCAAGGCTTTCCTCTTTAACCTGGTCCAGTCTGCAATCTGAATTGTTCTCACAAGGATTTCCATCAGGATGACATAGATGCTAATGAACTGCTTTTCATGGGCAAGTAATGTACTAGACTGGGTTGAGCTCTGCAGGCAGCTGAAGGGAGCTGTATTTGTGGGGTCCTGAATATGACATTTTCTGGGTTGTTCTGCCTTAGTAAAGCTAAATACATACTTGATGATGTTATGGGTTGTAAAGACACCAAAGCAAATGTTGCCTGCTTCTGAAGGAATTGAACTGAAGAATGATTTTTGACTATCCATGCTTCTGAAATGCTAGAAGTGGAAATCTGTTATTGGAATGAGAATTTTGATCACAGAAGAGAATTATCAAAGGCAAAGTCCTATAGCCAAATTTATCATTTGTACCCCCACAAAAAATCCTGATGTTTTGATGATAACATTTGAGTTCCAGATCTATATCAAGGTATTCAGACTTTGTCTCTGTTAACCCAGTGAAGAGCCTATGGCACTCACAGAAACTCAGGAAAATTACTAAAATACTGAAATTTCTCAGTCTAGAGAAAATAATTTCACAGACAATGCTGATAAGATGACACTTGTGAAAAGTTTCAGGAGAAACTTCTGTTGCTGGAGAGAATTGGAGATCTCCTTGGTCCTAGGTCAATGTTTTATTCTGAATTAACCTTTAGAGTGTCTGTCGATGTTATACTTGAACTACCTGTTGAGAAGGAACATTGCCACTGCTAAAATACATTATTATGTAGGTTTTCTATGTACCTACATCATATTTAATCAGTTGTGGTGTAATTCCTTGAATGAAGGATTTTACAAGTACTTAGCATGATTGTAGTTGTTATACGTATAATTGTTAACTATTATTTATCTATTTCAGTTATATTCTCTCTGAATCAATAACATAATGATGCTTTTATGAAATCACAATCCATTTCTGTAGAAGTGAATCAAATGTCATTTTCCACTTCAGCTTCTATGACTGACTAAGTAAAGAAGGACAAAGAACCTGACTAGACACAGCACTTGGGGTAAAGAAAAGCTCTTTTATTCCTATGATCTAAAAATACTCTTCCTAGTTGTATTTGCAGGGGACACACCACAGTGAAGGTCTAAGTGACACGAAGAGAGCTTTGGGGTTCCAGAAAACCTTCAGCCTTGCTGCTGTCATCTCCTTTTCTCAAGTTTCCTTAACAGCAAAATGCTAATGATCCTATCATAGTATTTAGCCCTCAGTTTTGCCATCTCAATTATTTAGGCCCCAATTAGTCCTTTCTTCCGGTGGGATTTAAAAAGCACATGAGCGAAAGTCCAGTGATGTCAGAAAAATAATAAAGAGGAGTGGGTTGTTTATCTTTAAACAGGTACAGCTAATGAGAACTTTCTTTTCTTTCTTTAAGCTCTGATTTTTTTTTCTCCTGGAAGGTCTGAATGTTTGCTAAGATAAATAATAAATCCTCATGATCTTAATTAAAATGGCAACATGGAGCATGCAGTAGATGCTGTTCTTCTCTGGTTTTTTTCAGACCATGTTTTTCCTGCTGCTACATGGTATAATGACTATTTCATTTTGAATGACAGTAAATTATTGAAGTTCTTGTGTTCCAATGCTTTGTCAGATATCAGCTTTAAGACTATGTGAATGTATTCTACATGGTGGTGTATCTTGCACCTAAGCTTTTTGGTCTCTATACTTCTGAGAGAACTGGAGCAGGGAAGGGAGAGGTCAGCATGTGTCTGGAAGTGTTAGGTGATCCAGTGCAACATACTGAAATAATATTCTACCATGCTTGTCTGAAATAATCTGATCACATTTTTTTTTTCCTCTTTTTTTTCTGGTGGGAAGTGGTGGAGGGAGTGAAATAGATGTCAAGAAAAGATCTTAATTCATTTATTAATTCAAATTACTCTGGAAGACTTAACCTAGTCCAAAACCAGGGCTGCCTGACACTTAAATGGCTGCTTTGTTATTCACAGTGAATGACCTCATAATTTAAATCATGGCAATAATTTTAACAGAATCTGTTTCCTTCTCATACTTTCCCATGCTGGCATTCAAGATAACAACTCCATCATTTATCACAGGACAGGGAATGGCCAATGGCAGAAGAGAAGATGATGATATTGCAGGCTTTAGCATTTCTGGTATGTTTAATTATCTTTGGCTACAACAAGGACATCTTAGGTTTAATCCAGGAAACTAGATTCCTAGAAAGTAGAAAATAGAGGCAAATTATGGAACATGAGAACTACACAAGGAGAAGATCTGAAAATAAATCTACAATGGAAATGTTTGCAATGTCTTGCTGAGGTTTACTCAAGGCACAATCAAGCATAACAACAACATAATATTGCCTGTTGCAAGAGAGTATGTAAATCACATGTCAAGTGCAATGTACTGTATTAACAGGTGTTCTTCGGTTGTAGCTAGAGTCCTGTACCAGAAATGATGAGAGATAAGAAGGAATGACCAAAGAGACCCCTAAAAAAAAGCTATTCCAAAACTGTATTACTTTTGGAGAGGTATTGGTAACTATCTGTGGCAGATGATCTGATCCAACCAGAATTAAAGGGTTAGAAACATGATGCAGAACATAATTTCCAAGCATTTCCAATGCTTAAGAAAATATATATGATAAGACTAGATAGCATAGCATTAAAATATTCTTCCTTTTGAATGCAGTGGTAAATAGTTTTCATGTCTGACCTGTATCACTGATCTTTAGTGTATCACAGCACATGCCTACATAGCCTGATGCTGCATGGGAATGACAACATGTTGTTGTGAGGCATTGCTCATGAAGACTTTAATTTCAATTACAGTGAAAGTGAAATTGTTCCTAAATACAGTCTGCTATGACATCATTCTTTGGGACTGTATGCAAGATGTTCCCAGCAAATACACTGCAGGTTTTCAGCTTCCCGCTGTGACAAAATGTCGTAGTGTAAGAAAGTGAAAGTAAAAACAGTCTTTTTTCCTACCATGTGGAGGGGAGCCGGGGGCACGCCCAGAGCTGGTGGCGGGTGGGCTGCGGGCAGTGCTGGCGCCCGCGTTTTTTTTTTGGTGGCCCCTCTCCCCCACGGCAGCATGGCGCAGACGGCGGGCCGGCCTCGCGCGGCGGCTCCGGCGGCGGGAAGTGGCATTGTGCGGGCTCCCGGCACGGGCGG
>VYZS01008548.1:48531-64239 GCA_013400695.1 Neodrepanis coruscans | reverse complement strand
ACTGCTTTTTGTATCTGTATTAAGAAGAGGTTTTCTTTTTTAGTGCTTAATTCACAGCTAATTCCTTCAGTACAGCTGGAGGAACGAACAAGGGCTCTAGAATATTACAGTCCATTTTTCACCAGATTTCTAGGAGAACTATGATCAGAAGTGGCTCAAAATAGCTCCTTTTCAGACATGTTTGTAATGCTAAATGACTGCATTGCAAACACTACAAGGCTTAAAATAGGAATAGTAAGCTTGGGAGAAGAATCTGCACAAAGATGGTGCCGACTCTGAGACAATATAATATTCATCTATGTGACCACTCCAAGCTCCTATAGCTTATAGCATGAATTCTATGAACATAATATGCAACTTACCTCGCACAATGAATTTTGTGCCTGAGCCAAATACCTTGTTGTAATAACCAATCACAGTGAATAAAATCTTTACAATATCTATGCAGTTCAGATGTGTTTACATGGGTGACTAGTATGCTTTAAAGCAAATTGGCTTTGATATATAATCAATTTTTAGACTCTAGAAAAGTAAAAAAGGAGTAGTCACCTAAAGTAAACTGACGTAAAGAAAATTGTGTGTAGTTTTTTGAGGGCATGTATGTTGTTAAATGAACAGGCTTCATCTCAACTAATTTGAGTCTTCTGAAAATTTAGATAGATAGACAGTGCAGATTGAGCACCTTGGCTCCATCTCAGCTTTCTGGAAGGAGGCAGGATCAGGAGAAGTTCTATTTGATCAGATATTGGTGAAGTAATTAATCCTCAAAATCAGACCTAGAACCAGTGATCTCTGTTATGCAGAGATCTTAGTGGCATGAGATCACTGACCAATATATTTGTTGTCTGTGACATGAAGCAAGACCCTGCATCAATTGGAATCAAAACTCCCACTAATCAGATACACCATTTTCAGTTAGTCAAAATTCAGGAAAATGTTTTCATCTCATATGCTTAGGTGAGCCAAATCACAGGCAAGTATCAGAGCACCTGAAGTTTACTTGAAGCAAAATAGTTTTGATAAGTATGTCAGAATATTTTGAATTTGGCATTCTTCCTTAATAGTAGTAATAATTGATAATAAGCAGTTTCTGCAAAAGCTAGAATACGAAAGCAGTCTTCCAACTACGCCTTAAAAATGGGCATACCTCAGATAACTCATTCATTTGGTATAGTCAGATACAGTCCTAAAGGAAAATGTTTTGTTTTCAAAAAATATGAGTAACATAGATTGGATGCATTTCTTTCAAAATTAATTAGGACTATCACAGAGCTTGAATGTGTATTCTTAGAAAAACACCTTTCTGTTCTCCAGATGTCTTCTTTGCCATATTTAAATTCATCTTTACAAAGAAAAGATCGTTATATATATATAACATCTGTGCTGCAATAGCTGTTGTTTCCCCCATTTCATACAGAAATATAAAACAATCATGTTGCACCATGGAAATGGTGTTTAAGGGGGAAATAATGAAAAGCATTCAGAAGGATTAATATTAGAGGGAATTAAAATAGCAGAGCACTTCATGCAGCCAATATCTAACTATGCTAAAAAGCATTTCGGAGTAAGTCAAGTTTTATATTTTCTACTTACTTGAAACAATAAGCTCAGTTCCACTTCCAAACATTTTGACACCAGCATACCACAATCTGATAATGCTTAGCAATATCTCCTGCACTGCGCTTTTCTTGCATGGACTATAGGAAAAGTCTCTCTGATTTGGAAGTTGGTGATAAATCTGACCCAGTGTAATAGCTGAATTTTCAACATCGACTAGATTGCCATTTTTAGAAATACTTTAGGTTTTGTAGTGAGTAAAAAGTTCAGAAAATTTTTGATCAGAGACATGGATAGATAACATTTTAAATTTCTCTGTAACTCTCCTCAGCTGTTTGCAATTTGTCCTAATTATAGTCACCTTCATCATGTCATGTGTTTTCTGAGCAACGTACATATGCTTTATACTGAAAACAGCATTCATCCTATTGATTGCGTAGCTTCACCACAATTAAGAATAATACAAATGCAGAAGTTTGCTAGTTACTTTTAGTAGGACAAGGAACTAGAAATTTACTACAGTCGTGGAATTTTTCTTCCCAGTCTATTTAGACTGGACCACTTCTGTCAATAAAATCTTTTTGCATTTCTCACTTACTGTTCTGAAAGTAAACTTTCAAGAAGTTCCATTTGCTTTCACAGAACAGGAATTAATCCATCCCAATATTTAAATTTTTACCCCTTCTCCTTTTTCCATTCCCCCATCCTTTATAAATATTTAGCAACTGTCAATCTCTATTCATGAGGTTGATATATTTATTGATCATCAACGCACCCAACTGGGGAATCATGCATAGTTCATGAACAAAACATGATTTATCAGGGAGAAATTAATTTTCCTCCAGTCTTTCATTCTTAGTCATCTGAAGATCTGAATGCTGCTGTGAAAATCAGTTCAGTGATAATGGTACTTACTAGAGACAATAAGCTTTGTTCCCATGCCAAAGTATTTGATCCAGGTTCTCCACACTGTGTTTTCACTTTACAATAAGCTAGTATGCTCGCTATTACTAGTGTGCTATTGGTGAAGAAAATCCTATTTTTTCCCCAATCATCCCTGAGACTCCACAGGAAGGCCTGCCTTTTTGCTGCTGGGAGTGTGTCAGGAATTTCAGAAGTATCTGGAAGTTCAGCTGATATCCAATGCCCATCAGGGAAAGTCTGTTTCCTGAAGTGCTGCAAATTTGTTAGATAATCCCTCTGCTTAATGCTTTAGAATTAGATGGAGGTTTTTCTTCGATTTTAGAAATGCAAATAGGTATACAGAGTTCTGCACTGAAAAAAAAGCCCACATACCTTGAAGTGAAAATTCTGCTCTTTTCCAAAGCAGTACACCCTTTCTCAACTGCAATTAAGTGACATCAAATACTATTAGCATGGAGTTCCTTTTCCATTGTATGAATACAGTTCAGCAGAGGAAAAGGAGGGAGAGCCAGTGTCAAAAGCATCATGAAGGTGTCTGTTATGCTGCAGTTTTCTTTTTCTGCCCCCAGTACATGGTTGGAGAAGGAGGCTTTTGTGCAGGTGTTTCTTATAAAACAGTCCAAGATAACATCGGAGGACTCACCACTACTGCCAATCAAACAGTCTGCATGCTTCGTAATTTAAAATAACTGAGTTAAGAGTAATTCTGGGACTTCTTGTGACATGCCAACTGCAAAGCTATGGTGAGAAATTACTATTTGAGGCTAGAGGGAGGAACTAGAAGGTGAAGGTTTTTGAGCTGGAGTGGTCTATACTGAAATCCCTGGACAGGAACATTCTAATCACAACCAAAAAACAAGGGCAGAATGCCAACTGGTGCTTTTCCTGCCATATCTTAGACACACAGTGAAGGAGACCACCATATCACCTGCAGCTGCAGGGGCTATTGGATTATGTTCACAACAGTGAGTAGCTGAGAAATCTAATTTGAAGAATCAAAGCAAAACACTGCATATTGCAAATGGCTTGTCAACTTCCCTGTATGATCTGGGCTTGCAGTATGAGGAGGACAAAACTGACCTACAGTCATTTGGAGACCCAATAGGGATTTAAAATTGTTATGTCACTTTTTCATCCCATCGGACTAATATCCTTCAATGAACTAAATGAGGAAACTTTCAGGATACCATAGTAAAAGGAGAATATTAGGGAGAGGCTTGATGGTTGAGAAAAAGCTCTCTGGATGAATTTCTCAGCATGCACCTTGAGGCAGTAACTAGGGTGGATACATTGCACATGAAACACAAGTATGAAAAGTTATTCGTAACTATGGAAAACTCTTTTTTTGCTACTAGCTTTGCTAGCTCTGTCTCCAATCTTTTTGATGATTCAGATACAATACTAGTGAAACAGAGATAGTGATAAGCAAGAAGATGGGGAAATGGAATGATATAGCTCCCAGGAAAAGAGAACAAAAATTCCCACCTCCAAATCTTAAGTTGATAAATAGAAAAATTTCCTCCTCTCACAGCTGCTAGCTTGTAAATTAAAAGAACTCCCCTTTTCCTTTACTTAAATTTTTTACAAACCTTCAGGCTAAAAGCTCTCTATTTCAGTCTTTGTCAGGCCAAATTCTTTGAAGAGCTACAGTACAACATGCTGGCATATTTCCAGGAACAACAATATAGAAAAATGCCCCTTTCCATTAAATAAATCCTTACAATGAGATCACTAACATGATTGAGTGATAAAGAGGAGATACTGGAATGGACAGGACGGGTTGGGTATTGGACCTTCACTACCCTTGTTCAGTCAAAATCTCTAGCTTTTAACAGCTGATGATTGCAAGGTTTCAGACAACACTGAGCATGTTCTGTTACTCCACAGCCTGCATCTGAGGCCAGGTGTCTCATCCAGACCAAAGGAAGTGCATTGGGATTTTTCAAGTTGATTGTTGTTGAGATGCTGAGGGAGTCTTTGATCTCTTAGTTTCTACCACAGTGTCTATGATAGTAGGTGCAATGATTGGCAGCAGAGTCATCTGGAATGACATTGCATATTGCAAGAATACACAGTTTCTAGCTAGAAATATTTTCAGCCATGTACCTGTATGCTTGGAAGCCATAATCTACTACTTTTATCCAGAGAATGCTCTCTGAAGCCTTTTTTGCCTTCTATTGATAGCTAGGGATGGTGAAAGGATCAAAATCTTCAGAGCTGACATTAAAAGGACATTCCAAGTGTATATTTCCTTTAGACTTGGTGACAGACAGAGGGCTCTCCACAAGAATTTCTTGTGCCAATCCTTCTAGAAGAAAAGAGGAAAAAATATGTTATTAGCTGGAATTCACTGATTTGCGAAGATGCCGGTTAGCATAGTCTTGGGTGCCTGTGAGGAAAGGTAGGAAAATAATGAATGACTCAAACACTGCCAGCAGCAGCTTGTTTGCTTGCGATGCTTTGGTGCTATTGGAAGGAGAGGGAAGATGGCCCTGGAGCAGAGTGAGCAATGCCACGAGGGAGGAGGAGTGGACTCTCTTGGGTGTTAGCAGGTAACCCTGTGCTTTAAGCCAAAAGAACTACATGTCCCCTGAGCTCCTATGGAGAGCAGTGGTAATGGGGNGGAGGAGGAGGAGGAGGACAAGGAGGAAGGATAAGCATGATGTTTTGTTCAACAGACCATTGATGACTATTGTGAAGCTTTTAAAATGTTACTGCCCGGTGAAACATCCATGGTGTACTAGAGGTGATGAAATCACTGGAAATGGTACTTTTAATGGTCCACATTAATTCTATCATAATGGGTATAATGAGGAGACATATTCTGAAGAGGATGAGATCTGCACATGGCACGGAGGGGGGCGCTTTGTTCCCCGTTCCACTGGCCCATCCTGGGTACTACAAATAAACTGACCCGTGCCCATCCGCACTGCTTATGGGAGCCTCAGCAGCTGAGCCTGGGGAGCAGTTCAGCTCAGGATGCAGGCAGTCCCTCCATGGCACCTGCACTGCCCCTCCTCCATTCCAGGACTGTACTACCGATTTATAAGCGGGGTAAGCTTATCTCAAAAATCCCCACCTTTTCTTCCTTTTTTTTTTTTTTTTTTTAACTTTCCATCTTTATCAAATTGCTCTTTAACTTCACATTTAGTGTTTCGTAAGTCCATGTAGTGGTTTGGCTTAAACCGCAGGGGAAGACAAAGAAAAAAATAACTCCTTTCCCGTGCCCAGTTTCGGTTAAGCTGGGAGGAGAGGGGGGTGGGAGGACCTCTGGAGTGGCCAGGTTACCAAGGTTACCTCTGCCTGGGTTTCCCATCAGCCCCTCGGGCCCTGCAAGGTGCTCTGGGAAGGGACTGGGATTATAAAAACCTGCGGGAAGCAGCGCTCGCTCTCTTTCTCCTGGGCTCTGCAGCTGGAAACAGGGTGCCTCTATTCAGCACTGCCTAGAGGACTACCACGGACCCTTGCTGCCTTCTACCTCTCCCCCACGGATCTTCCTAAGCCACTGCTTTTTCTTTTTCTGCCTGAGAAGACCCCTTAGGAGAACCTCTTCACAGACACACCACCTCTGACACACTGCCGCCTTTTCCACGGATATTTTTGGTTTGTGGGTGTCCACCTCTAACCCTCTCCTGTGTTCTCAAGGCGGCCCTCCTCCTTCCCCTCGGCCCCTGAGCAAGGCACTGCTAGCCTTTTCCCACAGCGAGGCCAGGGGGGGCTTTTTGTCCAGGAGCACAGCCCCTCCATTTTCTTTACCTTCCCTTCTCAGGTTACACTGTGTGTGTGTGTGTGTGTGTGTGTGTGAGTGAGTGTGTGTTTGTGTGTGTGTGTTCCCCAGACCCCGTCCCGGCTGGCACACAGTGCCCTCTGCTGGCCGTAAGAGAGTAGCTGCACCCCCCGTGTCTCTGAAGAGACACACAGCGCCCTCTGCTGGCCACAACAGAGCAACTGCACCATTCGTGTTCCAGCGGGACCCACAGTGCCTCCTACTGGCCATAACAAAGCAATTACACACATCCATTCCCGCATATATCTATATTTAATAAATTGTTGCCTTCCCTACATGTCTCTTGTCCATTGATAAACCTAATATTGTCCTAAACCCAGACAGTCCACCTCTCATATGGCCTAATTTTTTCTCTGGCCCATTCGACTATACAATAATGAATCTTTTTAACAATGCCTATTGTTCCAATAATTCCACACCCCCAGTCAGCACCAATTTAAATTCTCAAAACCAGATAGGCATTAAATGGCACTATACAGGATTTCCACTCAGTTTTAAGAGACAACCCCTGTCAGATCCTGCAACAGTCAATGAGATGGAGAAGACTGGCTGGGGATAGCCTGGAGTGCACCTCCAGTATTCTTGGTCTCTGTTGATTTGCAGCTGGACAAACGGGGCATCCCCTGTCCACTGGTCCAACAATGAATCCCAAGATCTCAAAAAACCTTGGACCAGTTAAGCTCTATTTTTTACACTCATGATGTTTTGACCTCAGGGATTATGGCTCTTCCAGCATACCTAAAATTTCTCTGCTGCACTCACACACACTGTACTGGATTTTATGTCAGTTCTGGGTTTGCACAGCTTCTTGCCACGCATGCTCAGTTTGTCCCATCACTCCGTCAACTTTCTGGACCAGCACTGAGGTTTCATAGGGAAAGATTCTCAAAATCCAACCCTCTGTCTGGGGTTCTGGCCAGGACACCCCAACCTGCCAAGTTCCCTTCCACTGCGTAGAGGGAATCTCTCCCGACTGGACTGAAATGGGAGTTGGCTTTTACTTTCCGTGGGTCAGGCTCAAACCCACCCCATTTGGCTCCCATTCTAGAGGGGGAAAGAACTCAAACCTTACCCACCCCCTCCCCTGGGGAGACATAGACTCGCTGTTCACTCACTTTGTTCTGTCACTGGCCGTGTTCCTCTCTGAAGCATGGAACTGCAGTTAAAAGAACTCCACTCTCAGTTTGTGAGTGTCTCACGTCTCATTCACACAGACATTCACTTTCTCTCCCTTCTTTGCCCAACCAGAAAAATACTCACAGTCCTTGTTCCTTCCTGGAACTCTGTCCAGATATTACATGCGAACCGTGGTTGCTGGGAGCTCCTTTTCTTGCCTTTGCTTTATAATTGCTTCTGATGTGCCATCTCTTGTGATGTGCCAAGTTCTCAGAGTTTGACTTGGGCCACCAAAATTGGTGGGGGCTCTCCCCAAGACAATCCTCTAAGGACTTTGCAGTTAAAGAGTTTTATTGCGTAGGGGTCACCAAGATTGTGAGAAATGAGCCCATGAATATTATAATTTTTAATGCTGTTTATTATAAAACAAAGACAGACAGCGCTAGGCACTTGACCTGGCAGCATCCAGATCAGAGGCACAAAGGGTCTTTGGATAGGTCAGGTTTTTATAACAAAATTGTCACAAAAACGGGAGTGATTGTTACAATTTCTTTGAGGTAGGAGGGAAATTATTTACATACGTACATCCCTTTTCTCCTCTCCTCTGGAATTTGGGTAGAGGGTCTTCTATTGCTTTCTGGGGGTCGTGGGCATAAAGAAACTATCCTCATCCTCTTTGAACTTTTCTAAAAAAACCTGGTTTGAACCCATCTTAATTGGCTTCAAAGGTGGTGTTATCTTCTTGGTGGGCCAATTTATGGTGCTCCCAGGAAATTCTTGGGATGGTTCCTGTGAAAATGTGTCTGGACTTTTTCAGAGTCTTCAGGGAGGGATCTCCTCAAAGCTCTCTAAACAATGGATCCTTACACCAATGAGATTACACATTTGGCAGAAAGAGCTCATTGTATTTCACCATGCACTGAAACAAAATCCTATTCCAACTTACACTACTAATGTATCTGAACACTATAAAGTGGATTCTACTTATTAGTAAAAGCGAGACTTTATTAATAGAGCTACTACATTTCATAATACTAATACATCTGAATATTGTAATATGGATTCTACCTATTAGCAAAAGCAAAACTTTATTAGTAGCACCACTACATTTCACATTGCTGTGCCCAGGCCATATGTTAACCTCTTGCAGTTTTGAAGTAAATCCATCAAGCTTGACAGTTTCAGCAATAAAACCCTTCCAATGAAACCCTGTTTATTCTATTTGTTTTAATGTGAAATGAAAGAAGAAAATGGTTTTAAGGAGCACATCATCAGCTGTGGTAGATAAGAGACTGTAAATCTCTGATTTAAATTGGTCTGTGTGGGATTTTGTGGTATCTGAATTAGGTAGTGTTTACAGTTTTCCCAGAGGTGCTAACAGTTTCTTACATGTACAGCAAAGAAGACTATAGGTGGGAACTTTTTCTCAGAAGTGTTAGGCAGTGGCAAGTATATCATTCCCACACACTAAAGTACTTCCTTCAGCATGTTGTCTTTCTATTACTGTCTTTCCTTTCCTATGGGATGACAGTGGCTGGACTAGGTCCCCTAAAGGCCACCAGACTTCTGCTACGTCTGTGCAAACAGCACCAAGGGAGCAGGTAAGTGTCCAGTATTTATGTGCTAAGTCTTTAGGCAGTGAAAACTTCCTTTGTCCTTAAAATAGTAGATGTGCATTGACAAAAGAGTCCTAATGATGACCCAGACTTTGAAAAGGACAATTTTGCAGTGTTAGCTGCCCTTTTTGTGTACCAGAAAAAGGTTTGGCCTTTCACCAGCTCACATCAGATAGAGTGAGAGGAGTGGTGGAATGGCACAGTTACAACCTCGTGGTTCAGCTATTGCAGGTGTTCTTTTTGCCTTGATGATCTCTAAGTTTGTGTCACAGTGAGGATCCCAATAGGCACAGTAGTAAGTAGCAGCATCATCTGGATTTACATCTTTTATTGTAAGAACACACCGCCTCTGGCCAGCAATTCTTTCCACCATGTATCTGCTTGCTTGAAAACCATTTTCAATGTTAGGTTTTCCTCCTGAAAGGAACAGGAGCCTCGTTGGAGCTTCACCCTCCTTCTGCAGATACCAGTGTATGACAGTGCCTTCAAAATTTGCCCCTAATGTTTGAATTTCACATGTCATTCGTGCACTTTTTTGGAACTTGGTGATGGATATAGGACTCTGCATGGGAATCTCCTGTGCAAATCCATCTAGGAAAGAGAAAATGACAAATAATGTCATTAGGTGGAATTCAGTGAAAGATGCCTGTTAGCATAGCCATGAGTGCCTGGTAAGGAAAAGTAGAATAATAAGGAAGTACTTACAAGACCAAGTACTTGTGGCCACAAGCACTGCCAGCAGCAGCATGTTTGCTTGCCACACTCAGCTCTTGTTGAGACTCAGAGGAGGCTGAAAGGGACCCCAGATGGAGATGGACCGTTGTGTTGGAAGGAGGAGGTGACTCTCTCAAATGATCTTCAGCTATGTGTCTTCTGTGTGCAAGCAGATGGTGTGCCTTTGCAGAAAAGCCTTTTCAGGCTGCCAAATACTAAAATTGTTTAAGAGGCTGTGGTCCTGTTTGCTTTTCAAGTAAATATGAGAGTCATTGATAAATCCAAGGGGACTGTGGCCCTATAAAACTCGAGTCAGAGCCACTGAGAAAAGGCTGCAAGCTGGATCAGCTTCTGCTATGCTCATGAATAGGGAGAGCTATGTATCATGGAGAGAAGGTTTCAGCCCAGAGGTCACCCTGGTGGGCAGTGAATACGTACCATCACCAGAGGGGTGCAGAGAGGTGCACAGAGTCCAAATAGATAGGAGGCATTCTCCCATCCTGTTAGGAACCGCCCCTTGCTGCTTCCGCTTAGTCACCTAGCTGCAGGATGCAGAAGTGCCCAGGGTGCCCCTGTGCAGGTGCTGCCCTCCACCAAAGCAGCTGAGGCCATCAGCTTGCAGCAACCAGGGAAGCTGCACTGCAGGGATTTGCCTCCGCTTTGGGTTAGGCTGCAAAACGAAATGAATGCACAGTCTCAGGATTTCAGTTTTGAAGTTCAGCTGAGATGCAAACACTTACTGGGAAAAAGACTAGAATACAAAAAAGAGCAGCTGCTGTCAACAGGCATTGCAGAGAGTCGGGTGCTGTGGGGGACCCACCTGTGACAGCCGAGCTGAGGCTGCAGCTCACTGGGCACAAAAAAACCGAATTGCTTCGGCCTCCCTCCTGCTGGCAGTAGGCCACATGCAGTGAGCTGGTGGTAAGCACATACTGTTAAGAGCTTTGGAAAGGTGCCTGTGAATGTAGGCTTTCAGGGAGAGTCAGGCAAGGAGAGACACTTCCCTCTGTGTGGTGGCAATGGAAAGGGTCCCTCTCTTCCCAGTAAATAACTGTGGGAAAGCCTGTTTAATTTTCTGTCAGGCCACCCTGAGAGAGATGAGAACAAGAACTTAGTCAGACTGGGAGAATGCAACAAAGTGACTAGGAAGAGAGAACCGAAAAACAAATTTTAAGGTGCACAGAGGGAGGGTCAAGGAAAAGATCACTCATCCCATGAGCATCCCATGACATTCTCCTGAGTGAAAACTGCATTGACAATCAAGTGTTGAGGACCTGAAATCAAGCCCCTGGTGACAAAAGCTACCATGTATGAAACAGTAGCAGTACATTGCTATTCTTCTAATCACACAGCAGAACTCTATCAGGCACCTGATCCCAGATGAAGAATGAAGAAATGTGTCAGTGAGCGGGTCTCACATGACTAAATACCCAATTTAAAGGCACTGCCTAGGGTTTTGTAGTGGAGCTTTCTGACACAGTAACTCTCCCAGTAAGACTAATTACAGACCAAACATGATGGTGTGTATGCCAAGAGGATAGACACATGCAGTGGCTTGAATATTCTTCTACAAAATACCTTTTCAGGTTCAAATTACCACTAAATAGGCTTGTCACTGATGAAATGGCCAAAATCCACTTCGCAGAGAGTTTCATTATCAAAAGCTATCTAAATAACTTCCCCTTTGTAAATCAGTGGTGACTAATCCTGATCACCTTCTTCATCTCCCTGTGTCTGTAAATGGTTTTCTGGGTTACCTGTTCTATCACCTTCCTAGGGACTGAGATAGGGCTAACCTGCCTGTAGTTCCCCAGGTCTTCTTAATTGCCTTTCTTGAAAATAGGCGTGACATTTACTGTCTTCTGGTCTTCAGGAATCTGTACTGGTTGTTGTGACCTTTCAAAGGTGAGAGTGTCTTTGCAAAAGCATTGGTCAACTGGCTCAGTACTTGTGGTGCATCCCATCAGGCACCATGCACTTACTTATGTTCAGTTTAAGTAACCTGATTGTGCTCCACCAAAGAGTATGTGTTTCTTGCTCCAATCCTTCCATCTGGTCTTGGGGGCCTGAGATTCCTGAAGGTCATTCTTAGGGGTGAATACTGAGGTAAAAGAAGTACTGAATATCTCAGGTTCTCCCATGTCACCAGTTTCCCTGCCCTAGTAGCAGGGAAGTAGCAGCTTTCCCTACTTTCTTTTGCTGCTGCTGTATTTGTATAATCCTTTCTTGTTCCCCTTTATATAATTTGCCAAATTAAATTCAAGCTGGGCTATTGCTTTCCTAAACCCATCCCTACATGGTTGAACAGCAGCTCCTGGGTCATCTGTCCCTACTTCTACCTCTTCTACGCTTCATGTTTATGCCCAAGTTCAGTCAGCTTTTTGCTCATTCACAAGGGAGTCCTGCTGCTTCCTCTTGGTTTCCTAGATGTCAGGCTGGACCTTTCTTGAGTTTGGAGAAGATTTTGAATATTAACCAGCTCTCCTGGACACATCTACTCTCCAGGGTTGTATCCAATGGGATTCTTCCAAGAAGATCTCTGAAGAACCATGAAGTCTTCTCTCATGAAGTCCAGTCCTGAGGTCCTGCCTTTTCCTCTGCTCGCAGGATTCTGAACTCCACTGGCTCATGGCCACTACTGACCTTTCCATCCCAAACAACTTCTGCATTTTTTGTGAGTTGGAGGTTCCAGCAGAGCACTTTTCCTTGGTGGCTGCTCAATCACCCGCGTCAGGAAGTTGCTGTCAACTCACTCCAGAAACCTCCTACATTGGTTGTGAGAAATCCTCAGATCCTACAATAAAAACAAAAAGGGTAAACTGACTGAAGTTAACATCTGAGGTCACAGGTAGTACAACTAAATTTTCAAATAGTTGAGGACAAAAATATCTTTAGCAAGACATTATATACTCAAATCACATAGAAAGCTGAACAAAAACAGTGTTCAGAGACAATGGAACTGTCAACCCATTGCTATAGAGGATAACTGTGCTGTTTTTTTAAGGTCTGGATGCATTAGAGGAATATTGTACATGTGCACTCTAACCTAATTCAGAAAACTAAAGACATAAAAGTATTTGAGTGTTCTGACCTAGCTGTCAGGAAAATGCCAGTCTTCGGTTGTAGAGTCTGATTTGTAAAACTCAGTGCACTTAGCCCAAAGACTCTGAGAGGCTCTGCTTGCCTGGGGCATAGCTCAGAGCTTAGGATTTCAGTTATGTCTTGGATGTATCAGGTGTGACAGTGAAAACTGGGCTGTTGTTGGAATTTGTAGTGACTGAAATGCTAAGGAAGACAAAAATATTAAGGAAGATGTGCAAGATTACCTGCTCTTCTCTCCATCTTTCATATTACTTTCTTTTTTCAAGAGAAAGCACTGAGGATGTGGAGACGTTGCGCTGCTTGCTTGAATTTTAACAGAGAAGAGATATTTGTAGCTCACACACAGAGATTGGCTGTGTTCACCATCAGGTGAGTGCTTTCAGTAAAATCAAACCCTCATTTTGAGAGCAATTTTTCATATATTTGCATTTAAGTGACAGGAAGACTCCACTTTCTAGATGTTGCAGACACATGTGAGAACTGATTGTTAACATCAAATATTTAACAGTTGTCCTAAGATGCTATTTTTCCTCTCATGCTGCATAATTCAGAGCTTGTGGTTCAGAGCACAAAGCACCTTTTTGTATTGCTTATCTTTGCCCATCTTATGCAGTGGTGCTTTGATAAAGCCAATACACACAGTAATAAATGGCAGAATCCCTTGGGGTTAAAGAATTTATCATGACACCATAGAAGGGCTGAGTAGGATCCTTCTGAACTTGAAATTTATTTCTGTCATTGCTGTCATCACAAACAAATGTGTCTCCTGACTGGTACAGTATCCTCTTTGGTGGCTCTCCAGGAAGCTGCTTGTACCAGTGGCCAATGGCTTTGTTCCTCAGTTGGCAGGACATGCTGGCAGACCTGCCCTTCATCTGACACTGCATCTCTGGGGTTTGCAATGGCACTGACTGTGTGTCTCCATCTGGAAGTGGAAGTGGACAAATCATGTGAGGGAAGAAGCTCCTAAAGTTTGGAATCAAAAAGTTTTGGCCATGTTCACAGTACAGAGGAAGGAGAGGGAGTGAAAAAAAATGCTTACGAGACTAAAATGAAGTTGCAAGAAGGACTGGAAGTTGCCTATGCAGATTTAACCTGGAAATAAAATAAATAAAAACAGAAATGTTATAAAGCCCTTCAGGTGGAGAAAAAAATCAAATGACTGGGAGGAGGAAACGACTCATTCAGCACATCCAATGGCTGTTCTTCATCTCATTACCACCTAGGGTGTTAAATTTACTGACAAACTAAACTGCAGCGGTAACAGTGTGGAAAGAACATAAAATACTCAATCTGAAAAAAAAATTTCTTTGTCTACATCCTACATTAATTTCAGACTTGCCTACTGAGTACACACATAAACACTCAAGTTGTTCAACCTGGCCCTTCTCAAGGCACTTCCTCAGACACCTCAAAACTGTCTCACAAGCATGTTCACCAGTTGTTCCTAGAGCATCATAGAATCATGTAATAGCAGAATGATCTGGGTTGCAAGGGAACTTACGGATCATCTAGTTTCCAGCTCCATCGCATGGGCAGGGATGTCACCCAACTGGATTGGTTGCCCAGGACCCATCCAACCTGGCCTTGAACACTTCCAGGGATCTGGCATCCACAGCTTCTCTGGGCTGTCTGTTCCAGTGCCTCACCACCTTCTTCCTAATATCTAAAGCTCCCCTCTTTTAGACTAAAACTGAAACTCTTCTTCCTTGTCCTATCACCATCTACCAGCCGATGTAAAGAGTTCCTTTCCACATTTTTCATAAGCCCCCTTTAATTACTGGAAGGCTGCAATGAGGATTCCCTGGTCACTAGTGGTGTCCCCTAAGGTTAAATATTGGGCCCAGTATTGTTTAACTTGCTCATCAGTGCCTTGGATGAAGGGACAAAGACCTCATCAGCAAGTTTGTTGATGACACAAAGCTGGAAGGAGTCACTGATACCCCAGAGGGCTGTGCAGTCATCCAGAAGGACCTCGAGGGGCTGGAGGGATGGACGTACTGCCTTCCACACCACAACATCTGCCTGCAACAGTGTGGCAAATGGTCAGAGTTGTACCATGTTGCTTTAGGCTGATGAGGAATTGATCAGCCTCTTTGAGGACAGCAGGAGCTGGGCTCTGTGCTGACCTCACACCTGGCTCGAGCAAGGTCTCACAACCAAAGGGTGCCTGGGGTAAAGTGGAGGTCTCATATCTCTGCATTGTTTCAGTGAGGCACAGAAGAGCACCTGTGCCTCTGCACCAGCCACTGGCCTCACTCTCCCCCCATCCTGAAAAACAAGCCTTGTACATCTACTCCACTGAGAAGATAAGGATGCAAACAAAGACTCTCTGTCAAAGATCAGACAGCCTTACTGCTGCCTCAGTACATGGAGAAGGACCAAAGAGTTTATTTTACCCCTTGTCTCAACTATAAATTCTAACCAAAATTAGGCGAGATTCTCATTGATGTATATAACTTTCATGCCCCTTGAAATGCAAATGAGAAAGAACATGAGACATGTAACACTTTGTGGTGGTTTTACCACAAATTCAGTGATTTTGGAGCAGAGACTCTGAGAGAAGTCACAAACACACCCCAAAAATGAAGAGAACACACAAACAATCACAGTTTATTTTGCGCAAAACACCAAAACCCGACAAACAAAGTACAAAACAGACAAATCAAATAAATAAATTTCTTCCAGGGCCCTCGTTTGGGGCAAGGACACTCTGGCGAATAGTGCTTGTGTCTGTCTCTCTCAGAGCCCGGCAAAGAGACTCCACGGTATTTAGGAGGGAGCGTGTGGTCTTGAGGGCCCCTTAGTCTTTACCCTCTGACCGGTTCCGTCTGAGGAGAACAACTTAAGAAGATTACAAAACCGCGCCCCTCCCCCCTTTCCTCCCTTTTG
>VYZS01008548.1:31437-48013 GCA_013400695.1 Neodrepanis coruscans | reverse complement strand
GGGCATGGGGCGGGCGGCCCCGGAGCAGAAAGCAGCCGCCAGGGCCGCCAGCGCAAGGCAGCCGCCGCACCACGGTCCGATCGTTTTTAACTTTCATTTTTATACCCATGACACACTTGTATGACAAAAGTCACAAAACCCCACCTATAGCATGTTCCTGGGAAGGGCCAAAAATTTATAGTATAGAAGGGGGACTTTGGGACAGAAAGTTGTGGAGAGGGTAAAGCAGAAGAATTTGGTTGATGAACTGTGTCTCTCTTCCTCTCCTGAAGGGAAGCTTTTAGGTGAGCTTTGCACCTCCAACTGCATTGGAGCAGATCCAGGAATATTTAATGATCTCCCTCTCTCTCTCTCTCTCTCTCTCTCTCTCCCTACCTACCTATATCGCTCTTAGAAAGAATATGCAGCTGCTAATTTCACTGTGCGTTGAGGGTTACCAATACATGAAATGCTGCACTGATTAGCCATGATACATTTCTTTTGAAGATCCCTGTGTTCCCTTAACTCTCTCAGGCTTTTGCAAGAAATAAGGAATTCCTCTGGCAGTAGTGTCCTGTCAGCAGCAAGGTAGTTGGACATGTTCTGTGTGCAAGTGCCTGCCTTCCTTGATAATAGGATTTTAGTACCAAATAGGAAAAATTAGCTGGTGGCTCTATTGCAAGAGAGCCCCAGTGGCTGTGGTAAGGCCAGGGTGAAGCATGCATTTCTACTAGCCAGCTATTTGCTGCCCCCTGCTTTTTCCTGTTCCTGCACTCATTTGAGAGCCCTGAAAAAGTAGCAGCCACCACACATCATGCTTTCCCATGAGAAAAATATCACATTTTCAGACACAAAAGAGACAATCATCTGGATCTTTTTTTAGGCCTTTGTCAATAGCAATGTATACAAATAAATCTCATCTCACATCTAGTAGAGAAAGTTCATATTTTTATGTTGTCCTTGTGATAAATACATGAACTTGTGTCAGATCCTGTAGTGTAGACATATCTACAATGAAAGAACAGAAAAAACCACTCACATGGACATTGTGTTGTGAATATCATTGCCACCTAATTGAAATTTCGCTTTGAGTCTCCTCACAGTTGTCTAGCTAGCAATGCTAGTATCACCATTTCCTTATCCCTGCTTTAGTCTGCACTTTTCCCTTGTAAATTGTCTTCAGAATTCTTTCTTGGAGTAGTCTTTTCAGGTGTTGCCCAGTGTAACAGATGCTTGCATATAAGAAGGGGTCATTGTCATCATAACCATTAAGATGGGAGTGACTACTGATAAGTGTAACCTGTATCTCCACCAGCAACTGGATCTGAAGCCTCTCAGACTAGATCTTTAGTGCAAATATCTTCCTCGTATGCTCCCTCCCCACCATTGTTTCATTTTTGCTTTCTCGGACTGTATTTAGAAAAGATCTATATTATTCAAAGATGATATATATTACTATAAAATTTAACTGGAATGCCATTACCCACAGGAGTGTTCCTTTTCCCCAGCATAGAGCATTGTACTAGCTGAGCTGTAGCATACTGCTTTTCTCCTTGTCTGAGATTCATATAAACATATTCAGCATAAACTTGTTGGGATGTTCTAGTGTCAGGAAGGTCCAATTACAGTTCTTTGCATTTGACACAAAGTCTGCCCCTAAAGGCACAGGCAACTTTCTGTACAGGCTGCCTGTCAGCTGCGAGTTCTGTGGTACTGCCAGTAGGCACAGTAGTAGGTACCTTTATCACTGGAGTTGATGTTATTGATTTTATGAAAGTGTAAACGTTTGTACCTTTCTTCAAAGAAGAATACTTGTTCCTATAGGAACTGTCATCATAAGAAACTGAACCTGATCTGATATAGAGAATCCATTCAGGAGCTTTGGAGGGTACATGTCGGTACCAATGTATATATGTGTTCTGGATATCAGATGTACCCTTGGCTCTACAGTCCATTGATGCAGTGGTAGTGCACCCTTTGGTAACAGATACTTGACTCTGCTTCAGAAGCACTTCTGCTTGTCCATCTAGAAAGAGGGAGAGAAAACAGAACAAATGTATTAGCTTGCAATTCATTCACACACAAGTATGGAATGCTTCCTGTAGCTGCCCTGTGCCATAGTGACAAGGGGAACTTACAAGACCAGGCTGCAGCCAGGGTCAGGAGAGGAAGCAACAGCATCCCAAGGGTTCTTGCTGGTGTCTGCCTGTGGAAGGAAGGTAACAGCACTCCTGGCAGGGGTGGAGGGCTCCGGCTGAGAAAAGGAAATGAATTACTCGCTTGGGCATCATCCGGAGAGGCTGCCCTGGCAGCAGATGTGTTGAGAGTAAGCAGCCTGATTGAATTCTGCTAGATGTTAACAGTTGGATTACAGCTTTTACACAAGTGGCACAAGCTCTCTCTCCCCTTCCTTTCACCAATTACCTTAACTCATTTACAAAGTAATTTTGTAGTCTGAAGCAAATTCTACACCTGCTTTTAGACTAGACTTTTAGAAATGCCTGGACTTTTCCTTAGTCTTTTGGACCAAGGAAATGGACTTTTCCTCAGGTCCGCTGCCAATAAAATGTGAAAAAACCCCTACAAATCATGGAGCTTAATGCATTGGAAGGGTCTGAAATTACTGCTTATAACACAGATTGAATGCTGAAGACCAAGAAAATATACAGCAGACATTTGCGAGCTCAAAAGCAGGATGATTGTGTTTGTGACTGCTTCTTGTCACAGGTAAGGTGAGATGCAACACTCCCAGGTGGCTTCTCCAAATGCTGGGTATTATGCAAAGAAATATAAATGCTTTGTAGCCCCCATAGGCCTAGTTTAAAATAAAGACAATTAGGACAAGCAAAATATAGAAATTATTTTGTGCAATTCAAAGTAATGCTTCAGAGACAAGGTCACTGCTGGTTCCCTTAGAAAGAAAACTAAACCAATTCCCCTTTCCCTGTTGTAGTAATATTATTTTACTTACGTCAGACAGTTTTGGTTTTTTTTTCAAGAACTTTCACATAGATTCAGTAACTTATGTCCTACAGTTGTGACAGGAATTTGATCATCCAGTCTTCTCTGAAATGCAATCACTACCCGAGTGCTCAGTGTGCTCTGGAGACCCCATACTGGAGACTGGCAATATTGGGTCCTTTAGGATCAGAACACAATGGTCCTGTGACTTTATTCATCTGTTATTTTTCCGTAAACAGAAAGAGCTGAAATAACTCATGTGAATGTCCTTCTGTTTTCAAAAATAAAAATATGAGTTCTCTAGTTACAGTCTTGTTGCTCTGTAGGATGAGAAGCCCCACTGAAGTAATTTAGGACATTTGTGTTTTAACCTAATTGAATGTTTGATCAACTCCAAGCAGATAACAAAGACAAAATAAAACCAGATTTTCTACTGATAGAGAAGTACAAAATAGGTATATTATATCTGAAGTCTTAAACAGTGCTTCAAATTTATTTTCACTTATATCCTTCTGTTATGCTACACAAATTATTTAACTGGGGATTTATTCCAAAGATGTAGCTCAAAGGGTAATGGGAATAGAAAGGACTCTCCTGCCTTTAGGTAGCCCTCCCTGCCCACCTGTAAACCCACTCAGAGAAAATCCATTCAGACCTATAAAAATGCCCTTCTTTTTGGTAAAGAGAAAGAACATCTCTGCTGGTACTGGCTGAAGCGTATATCTGCAAAGCTCAGCAGCATCTTTGGTATCTGGCTGCCTGTACAACCTCATTCAAGGCTGGTGGGAAAAGTAGGGTGGTGATGTTCCTCTGTATTGTCAAATCCTTCAGGTTCTGGTTTGGAAAGCAAAGCAAGTCTTGGTGCAGGTCCCCTATGGCTTTCTACTGCTGTGCATCCCACCTAGCGCAGTAGTAGGTGGCAGAGTCTTGCAGAGTTATTCTGCTCACTGTCAGGGTGCAGACAGATTTGCTGGGATCCTTCTCAATAGTAAACTTCTCATTATCAAACTGGTCTTCGAGGAAAGGCCTGGAGGACATGAAGGCAACACGCCTGGGAGCTGCATTAGCCCTCTTTTGGTACCAATGAATGAAAATGTTGCGAAAATCAGGATTGGAGACGTGGCACTTGATTAGCACTGTTTTGCCTTCTGGCTTGGTGATGGATAGGGGGGTTTGCTGCAAGTCTTGTGCAGAGCCACCTGTGGTAAAAAAAGAGAAAAATTAGAGGCATGAAATCGAGAGAAGAGAGCCTTTGCCCTTTGCCACTGGTGGATGTGTAGGCAGTAGGATGAGCAGGGCACATACAAGAAAAAACAGCTGCCAGGAAGAAAGTGCTCAGCAACCACATTGTCACTGCTCTCCTTAAGCCTTACTTACAGGTACAGGGTCAGGGTCAGGGCCAGCCTCAGGAGAGGGTGAAGCAGAAAACCATCCAATGAGGCTGTGCCAGCTGTAAGTGTGCTAAACAATGACGCACAAGCCATTTCCTTTGGTTAATGCTTAAATAGAAAGGAAAAAAAAAGAAACCCACCCTTGCAAGAAGAGAGCAATGAGAAAAACATTTAGTTTCCTTCTTTTCCTCCACAGGGAATTTGCTTGGATGATAAGTAGAGTCACTTCTTAAAAACTTCTTTGCTTGATGTGGGATCTCTGTTCTCCAAGATGTATTTCCCAGATAAGGTACTAGACAGAGATTTACTTCAATTCTTAACTCTCCAAGTGTAGGATAATTTTTCACTCCATGAAAATACCTCTGAAGGTCTTCTTCTAACAGTTAACTCCATTAATTTTGAACATCAAATGGGATCTTGTAATATAGCTTCTATCTGAAATCCTTGTTCCTACAGGCAGTTTTTGGAGTTACCCAATACAGCAAAGAAAGCTCCAGTGTTTTCAAACTTTTACTGATGACTCCAGCAATTAAAAAAATCATAAATACACATCAAAACTATGCCTGATCACGAAACATTGTCCATTACCTGGCCCTACAGCCACTGGTTCTCACAGTACTGCCTGTCAGGGCTACTGTCTTCATACGCAGGCTTTCCTGTGGTCTTACAAATTTTAGTAGGCAGGAATATATATTTAGATATTTAGCTTAAATGGAGATTTATATCTGCATGTCCTCAGTAGTAATGAGCTCATTTTCATGTCATTATGTTCTCAAACTGGCATTTAGAACATGCTATTTATGCATATCCCATAGTTTACTATCTGATTTCTTAATCAAAATAATGTACACTTTCCAAGCCAAAAGCAGCACATAGACCTGTCTTTTTATATCAGTTGGTATTAATCAGGCAACCCAAAATCTCTTTTAAAAAAAAGGTCAATACTGAGATCTGAAAACCTAGTGATGAACAGCTCTCTTCCACAGTTATCTCCCAGCTATGCTGCTATCTCATCCACTATACATCCAAATGTATAATGACAGTTTACTGATACTGGTTCTATTTGGGTTCTTTGTTTTTAAAGTGGAAATCAGTTGTTTAAGGCAAGATATAGTTTTTCCAGCACCATGGAGAAATTCCCACACTTCCACACTTCCTATTTCTGCCTCAAAATTGATTTGAGCTTAACATCGGAAGTCCATACGTGTCTCAGTAGAATTTCAAATATACTCAAATAACTGGAGAGAACTTACACACAGATAATTTTTCAGCCTTGCAAAACTCCTAATCAGCTTCTTACAAATGAAAGACTTTGTGCTAAGGAAAGCAACAAATCAACCATTTGAAACAAAACACCACTACCACCACGAAAAAAAAAAAAAAATCCAAAACACAAAAAATTGATTCTTTCTTCCTGCAAACCCAAAACTGTAGTAGGGATTTCTCCCAAGTGTGATATAAAATCATAACATCATCCATAATGTATGGAGGTCCATATAGCTCATAGTGTTAAATGACCTATTAGGTACAAGTTTGTCAACAAGCAAGTGTGACTTTGAATAGCTTAAACCAGCCCTGTGTAGAGAACCAGAACATGGTTTTGATGAGCCTATTAGAGCCTTTTTTGAGACATCTGAAGTCAAGGCTTTATAACAAGTGCAACTGAATTCAGTGTTGGTTGTTGGTCTGATTTCAGCTAGGAAATTTTAAGTCAACAATTTAATAGTACTTTCTGCATTGATACATCTGATAGATGTATCACAGCAACTATGAAGAGAATGTAAAGACATTCAAACGTTCAGTAATCAATTACAGTAATTAGTAAGAATTCAGGTAACAAGGATTGCCTTCTAACAGTCTTTTTTGTAGATGCTTCTGTCTTGACAAAATATTTACCTTCAGGGCTAGATTCTTCTTCTGCTTACAACCTGGTGAGATGACATGAAAATGACATCAGCTGTTTCACCAAGGCTGACAAGATGAGGATGTCTGCATTTCAAGGAAGAAACTGCAAAGAAATGCATGAGTGCATTCTTCAAGTTTCAAGAGACTTTAGGCCTATCTGGCATCTCAAATAAGTAAGGAGTCTACTCCACACATCAGTCACCCTGTCCCATTGCTCCATGCTACAATGGGGATGGTTTGCACCTTCTCCATTTCTTTAACTGTGTCTTTGCTTCCTCTCTTTCTTTCTCTTCTTCCTTTCAATTCTGTGTGTCTGCTACCATTCACATCAATACGCAAGACACTACTGACCTCAGCAGGGTCAACCCAGTCCTTTCTTGAGAACATAAAACAGCCAAGGTACAGGGAGAATTGGTAATTTCCACTCCAGCAGGAGCTGAACCAAGTGGGAGAGTGTTGTGGCTATCTTCTGGCTTACTACAAATCCTACGAAGGTAAGGGGCTCCTCCTCTTGTTTCTGCTGGGCTTTGGCTGAATGGTTCACCTTGAAATGTCTCACTGACAGCAAGTCAAAAACAAGTCCCAAGAAAGGACTCTACGTCCCACCAACAGTGAAAATTCCATTACCAATGCAAAGTTTGGGAAAAGTTAGAAGTGCAGAAGTTTCATATTTGATACAACTGCATCAAGACAACTGTTTATTGTTTCATGATGTAGCACTTGGCTTACATAGTTGTTAGATCTTTAAAGAACGCTTTGCTGGTTTCCTGTCTAAATGGCAAAATATTCAGAAGTGGAGGCCTGCTGCAACTGGAAACAATGTTTGTGGCTTTATGAGTGGGAAGGAAAAAATCCCAAACGAATTTGTGTAGGTTTATTTTGTAAGACTGCAAAAGGCTGTAAGAACAACACCATTGTTGTATTGGTCCAGGGCTTATGCATTACTGATGATGGAGACATACACATTAGAAGTCTCTTACCTTGAATGTGAGGTGCAAGAGGCTGGAAAAGAAGATGGACTGCTCCTGTCAAGGTCCTGGTCTACCCTTTGGCTCTTGCTGGTTTGTGTAGATAAACACAAACAGCTGTTTGTGAGACATTGTGTACAGCTGAGAATGGAGTTCTTTGCAATTCAGCATCTGAAAAATACTCACACTCTGATGCAAAGAATAATTTTTTCTTTAAATTTTGCTTTATAAACTAATACGCGGTAAAGTACTGAATGCTTTGTTCAGAAAGCCTAAATTTATATAGCCCTGAGCAACTCCAAAAGCACTGACTTTCTTTGTTTCTCATTAGTGTCAGGTATAAAAAAATATTCAAACAAGGAGCTCTTCTTTTTAATCTCACTAAGTGCTTTGTTTTCTTCAGCTGTTGCAGGAAAAAATTGTAAATCTTTTCTTCTGTGGAAGAGTAAGTGAACTCAGTGTCACTAGCGCTTGTTGATACACCAAATTAAGACTGTTAATCAAAACAATGTCCTGACCTTGAGATAAGCCAGGCTGTAGCCCATCAGTTCCCCTGGGAGGTTATGACAGTTCTTGAGGACTGCTAAAACTAGATGATCATAGAAACAATATAAGAAGTAATCCTACATGAAGAACAAGATGGACTGCAGGATCTGACCAGTGCCCCAAAATTGCACTTTCATTTCTAGAAACCTTTGATAAAAACTCATGAATACTGTTGAGAGTGTTCATTTAGATCCCATATTTCTGTAAATAGCTCTTCTTTGACTGTGGCTTTTATCTGATAAATAAACCATAGCTTAGCATCATCTCCCAGCTACTTATCAGCTGTGTGGCTTACCTCACACCACTCAACAGCCCAGGAGGGAAGAGAAAACAACCTAGGAAGGGAAGAAAGCATTGTGCAGAGTAGAATACTTCCTAATATACCTTTTATCTTAGCACTTACACTGAATTGATCTGGAGTAGCAAGTGGGAGTTGCAGTAGACAATACTACATGTCTTTTAGAATAGCCCCTCAGAAATCACATGCACTACGCAGTCCCTTCAGTCTCCTGCCCAAGTCTTAAACTGAAGATAGTTTGTGAGAGACTCTCAAATAGAGGTGGGTTTCTATCATAAAGATTCCCCAGCATTTACTTTGTCCCTCTCAGTTCACATCTGGACGCGATTTTCTTTTTTTCATCTCTTTGAATTTTGCATCTGTAAAGTTCCTTATCCTGGGATAAAACTTGGAAACTGCCACAGGATATGTAAACTCAGCAGTTTCATCCAAAATTCCCTCCTTCTCCGTAGTCATTCAGGATAACTCTTCTCCCTTCCTCCTTTCCCCCCATCTTGGATATTCTTGGTTCCGTATTAAGCACTTTTTTTGCCTGTTTTCTCCCATGTCTAGACAAAGACACTGGCGTTTCTCCACACAAAAAGTTCATGGCATTGTGTGATGAATCCGCAAACACAGTACAGCTGCAGTAAACGCAGAGTAAATGGTTGTAGGTGCAGTCCCACGCCATGCAGCGATGACATCTGCTGACTTTTTTGTCCAGCTCATGCACCAGCAGCATGCAGGTGACTTTGTATGGGTAGATGAGATATTTCTTTTGGAGGAAACCTATGATCCCAGTTAGTATCAGACCCAGAAAGGGTGATACAGACTGAGGGAGGGGGGGGCCAGGTGACATTTGGTACCAATGGAGCTAGTTCACCATGAACTGTGACCTCCAGTTACTTTGAAGATAAATTTGAGTGTCTTGTGGTAGTGACTGAGCAGTGTGATGGAGGCTGCTTCTGGAACAGGTGAAGGGTCCTGAGCATATCTGGAGGGAGAGCAGAGAGAACACAGTAGGGATGAAATTGCACTAAGAAATCCTCATCCCTGGTTTCATAGGAGCATCCTTAAATCACAGGGACCTCATCCATGAGGAAGTGTCTGAGCTTTACCTGCTGCTTCTGCTGGTAAAGGCACATAGTGCTGCACAATTTGAGGAAGAGAACCTTGTGGATTAAATTGCACTCATTTCTCAACCATCACACAGGGTAGTCAAGATATTTTTCCACAAGTTCTCTGACAAATTGAGCTTGGAACATGGGTAATAGGACGTTGCAGATACTGAAATGCATGAGTGGGCTGGAGGACAAATGGAAGTGTGATATAGAACCAAGAAAAAATACATTCTGACACCATTAAGACTAGCTAATAAATACAACATATTTACAAGGCAAGAGACAAGCTTGGAAGGTTTTCAAGAAGCCCATAATTTTTTTCTAGTGCTCCTGTCGCTCCTCAGAAAAGAAAGTTCAGAGATGCTGAGATCCGCATCTCTAGGTTCAACCCTAATGAGATAAAAAAAACCCCAAACACAGACCTTGCCCCTTTCAAAAAAAACAAATGAATTGGTGAAGAAAGAAGTGATTTTTTTTTTTTTACCATGTTGGCTTAATTTCCTGTTAAAAAAGAGGCAGAGAGGGGTGTTTCGATGTGAAGGCTTGGTGATGCCTTTCACAAGTGCTGCTTGTGCCTGGAAGACTCTAACCAGACCAAGCCACTCCACTGTTGTCCTGCCTGTCAGGTACCTCCATCTTTCTCTTCTTTACTCCTTTGTGCCACAGTATGGCTAATATTGAGCTCCCTCATCACTTCCCTGGATAATTACAGACAAATGATTGACAGGTTTTTGGGATCTGGGGAGTACCCACACAGGTCTCACAGGGCAGAGATGTGCTCTCTTCTCCTGAATCCACCACCAAACCTTCCCAAAACAAATCTGGCTACACACACCTTTGTATGAACACCATCTTCCTCCCTGTCCTCTGGCCTTTGCTTGTTGTGCTGCCTGAGATTCTAAGTGCTCAGACATGCGAACAGCTAGCCTAGGCATTTTTTAACATACTTAACACACTTGCAGATCACTCTGATATCAAATGTGACAATGTAACAGCGGTAAGACATGATGGGTTTTTTTGCCAGGATCTTTTATTTTTCTACAATACCATTTCACCTCTTTCTATGCATACTCTTCATCATGGGCAGGGAGGACACAGCTCCAGATGGTCAATATTCCTCCCATCTTACCATATAAAGCATAGCACAATAAGCAGGCATAGCTTTCTCCGACCCCAATAAAACTGCAGCGCCACTCAGTGTCTGGGACATCAACCAGTGAAGACATAAATGGCATTTTATTGAGCAGTAAAACTTTTTATACAGGTCAGAGTTTTTTTACATTTTTACAGCGAAAAAATGGGGGAGGGGTTCACACACACTGTGTAACTCTGGTCTTGCTACTCCATGCATTGTGTAGGGATTTTCTCCAGACAACTCCCTCCTCCTAAGGAATGGCTTCATGCTCTGGCTGCTTCTCCCTGCTGGCACAGGCATGTCCATGAACAGCCTGGTGAAAGAATGCTGCTGGAGCCTGACCTCAGCCTCCTCTCCCTCCACCTAGTCTCAGGCCAGTAGCAAAAGTTTGGACTTGCAGTGGTGGAGAATGCCCATCTCTGCATAAGCTCAGCCGGCACATAAATCCTTGATGATACCCAGCCGGAAACTTCTCTGTGTTGAAGTGCCTGACTTGAAAAAAAAGGAAAATTCTTTGCCCTTTCCCTCGTCTTTATCTGTTTCACTTATTGACTGGGAGCATAACTCCCCAGGGGTAGGGATGGTTTCACAGGGATTACTTCTGAAGCACCTAACACAGCAATGGGTCACTCACAAAGAGACATAACCAGGACAGCAGTGACAATAAATGAATGATTTTCCTGCTAAGTGTTCATTTTACTAACATGGGGTTTCTTGACTAAGAGAGTGGTCCTCTGTTTTGTTTGGAGAGCAGTGTGGTTTCTGTCTGGAGTACTGGTAATCAGACTGTTTCTAGCAGGCTAATGAGAAAGGGTCAGATTGAACATAAAGAAAACCTTATTTTCATTGATTGAAAAAAATATGTTTAGGAAAGAAAAATTTAGACATTTTCATGACTAAAGTAAAATATCTGATCTGTGCATGTGCTACTTACTCACTTTGATGTAGGAAAAATATCATTACACCTTAAAGCATATAAAAAGGTATAACAAAATCTTATGAACGTATTGCCAGTCACATTCATAGCTGCAGGGAAAGACAATGGCACCTTGTGCTAATCTGGGCTCATTTAGAGCTATGAGCAATCATGACTCTAACATCACTGCCAACTTCTCCAAAAGCACTGAAAGCAAAGATATTGAACTCTTCAAAGTGAGCACAAACTTCTGCAGCCTTCAAGAATTCAAACTGGATGAAAGGAAACAATCAGTTTGGAAATCCATCACGTTAATAGGAAACTACCACACCATTCCATAACGTGTCCCCCACTGAATCTACCTCCAAGTCATTGCATTTGGTGACCATCTTGTATTGGACTCAAAGCAACTGACCACACAAAAAAACCTTTCAGTACTTTCACAGGGCATGAAGGTTTGCTCAAAAGAAGGTAATTTCTTAAGGAGTAAAATCTTTGAATTGCCAAAGAATTATGTAAAACAGATGCTGTTTTCATCTGCTCATTCATGATGCAAATGTAATTAGATTAAACTTCAAACTCATTCTCTTTCCTTTTTTTAATTAGAAAAAGATTGAAATCTGTCAAAAAATGGTACAAGTTGCAAACCACTAAACCTGCTAAACTCTGCCAGGGGTGTTTAACTCTGGAAACCAAGTTAATTCATCAGACTATCCTTTCCTGTGCTGATAAAACTTGCTGCCAATGGTCTAGCAATGTTCTTAGGCTGATGCAGAGCAAAGAGGACTGATGACCGGCCTGATATCCCAAATTCTAGCATCTACCACCTTCTGAGTAAAACCCTCAGAGTAAAACCCTCAGAAGCCCTTTTTGAGCCACCATGTGATCTGTGCATGATCCATAGGCATGGATGGATGTCAAGAATTCCTACAGTAACCTGTAATTTTTAACCAAAACACTTCAACATGGGTCAATTTAATTTTCCTGAATTCTTTTCAGGTGGACAGTAGTGTGATATTCTTTCTTGGGCTGGGAGATACCACATGATCTTCAGTCATGTGGTACATGCCTACACAGCCTCTCCTGTGAAACACATTATAGACTTAAAATGCAAGTTTCTTTCTCTCTGCCAATGACTATGGACATATTCCACTTTCATGCATATCTCTATGATACCTTGGGAGTCACAGCACCATGCCAGGTATGGGGTCTGTCAGATTTCAGCCACTCAAGAGAATTTTGCACGACCTTGTCATTTAGCAATTGTGTGTCAACCCACACAGCTTATTCTTCAAGATTACGTTTTATTTTTTTCATTCACTGACACAAAGCCGGATTCTTCCTTCCATTGTAGCTCAATGTGTTTAAATTAAAAAATTTTCTTATAGAAAATTTGGCTTTCTTGTTAGTAATTATATGTATTAAACAAAGTATAGGAAATTCACCTTCTCTTTCATAGCATGTACCTTGGAAATGTAATAATTTAAGTATATAACTACTTACCTTTCTGGTGCTCTGATGTTCTTGGTCCAATTATGCCTTGTACTACAAGCAGTAGGCAAATAGAGGCACTGTTTGTGATCTGGGGTTAGCCTGGCTCACACCAAAGCCACTGTGAAAAGAAATCCTCTTTTGTCCTCTGAAACCAGGATTTTGCATTCGTTGACTGTCTTCAGGAGATATGAGTCCACTGACTCCTGAAGACTCAAGTTTTGATGGCTACATGGTACTTTGTTGTTCTCTGCTTTGCCTGTGTTAGGACAGAAATCCCGCATACATACAAAGTGGTACTTTTACTACTCTCTGAGTATTTTCTTTCACCAAAGTTTCCTTTAACTGTTGTTAAGCATCTGAATGTGGAGCACAGTTCTCTTTGGGATAATTTCAGTTTTTCCAAATTAATGCTACTTACAAGATCTTCCTTTTGGTTATAGGAGACACCATTTGCAAAGTGCTACAGTTTCCCCCACATGATGCTTCTGTGCTGATTAAACAGGTCAGAGTGAAACACAGATGGAATCGAGATGCTGTCAGAAACATGGTGCACAAAGATAGCATCAGAGCTGAAATCTTGTGAATGAAGACTGTGGAGAGGAAAGGGTCAAAAGCGGAAGAATGTCAAGAAGGATAGTAGACTGACTGAAGTGACCTTGCAGCTGGTAATGCCAAAGCCTGGAGAATAACAGTGTGGGAAACCCTATGTATTATGCCTACTGCTTCTTATCCTCTCTCTGTTTTGAGAAGTAGAATTTCTGTGTGGAGCTAATGTAGGTGTTTCAAGAGACTTGGAGGTACTCTCATGGGTATGCTTGAGCTCCCTGTTTTGGGAGAAAGCAGATCAAAGCATAAAAAGCACAGAGGAAATGGTGGTAAAATATGCATACATGGACCCTTGATAAATGGGTGCAAACCGCAGGCCCACTGCCTGCTAAGATGGACTGAGCCAAACAGTGCTGGCATTTCCACTTGTGTGTCTCCACCTGGGTCTTGCTTCAGGATCCTCTGTTTAGCAAGGTAGTTAAATATATTCATTCAGAGTATTGTGGAACCAAATGCCATGCCATCTGAATAGGACTGTACTCGCCAGTCTCCTCTTCCTCTTCTTGTGGCACGGAAAGATACACCTCATAGAAGAGATGGAGCAAGGTGGGGAGGAGAGGAGGCAGAGGAGGATGTGAGAAAGGACAGAAGTATTGTTCAGCTTATATATTTTTCATTACTGATGAAAGTTTGTAAACCAGATAGGTGAGCTGCAAATACACAATGTATTTATTCACTCACATGAGATGTTGTCTATCTTCAGTTATTTTGTCTTTCTTTCAAGGCCACACCATGCATAATCAGTCTGCAGGATCAGGAGATTGGATCCCTAAATCTTTCAAGTACTTATTTTATCTAGAAGTAGAAATTACGTCTGTTCTACAAGGTTAGTGGTGTATGCTGTCTTAGGCATAAGTAAGTCTAGAGAAACAAAAGATACAATGGGTTATTGTTTTATAATCACTCCAAAAGCATAAAATTCAGTCATTTTCTAAGTCCAATATGTGGTATTAAAAAAAAAATCCAAGAAAAGGGAGAAATAATTCTGGGCTGAAATAATTTCAGGGGAAAAGGGTATCCTAGAATAAACTTCTGTAGATCACATAGGAATTCACTTACTGCATTCATCTCAGGAGATGCAGAGATAAAAGTCTCTGAGAGATAAATCTGATTGTCTAAAAAAATTACAGTAAGAAAAAAAATTTATACAAGAAATAGTTGTTAATCCAAAATGAGAATCATGAATCCCTTCTTGTGCTAGAAGGGAAAATTAGGAAAATTATCATTCTTTTCTAACTTATCAATGTCCTTACTTTAATATCTACCATCTTAGTATATGGAATTTTGCAAAGAATTTTAAAGATGTAATAATAATTTCCGTCATCCTTTCTACAAGACACTTGCTTTGTGGCTCTGGGGTGCATGTGCGAGATCTGAAGACACACTCAGTGTCAGAATAGTACGCCATACACACAACAACCATTTAAATGACAGACATCATGTGCAACAGAAGAGCTTTTAAGACATTACCAGTACATCTTGTTGCTAACAAATAATGACAGTTCTTGCAGCGAGATGTGGACATTTTGTAGTATTTGAATTTATGTTTTTCTTTATAGTGAGGTGAAATTTCAAAAAAAAAAAGAGTACAGTCAAGAAATATTTCTGAAGAGCATGGCAGAAGAAACCATGAAAGCTCTTTGCTGTAGACCAAAAACTTTTCCTGTCTATGTACAACCTCAACTGTGCTGCAAACACCTCTGGGGATTTGGCACATTTTGCTGTACCAAGGACATTAGAAGAATCAAGGTCAAGGATGTTGACTTTGACATGGATGCTTCTAAAACATAATAATGTTAACTGCACACAGTTGACACTGGTTAAAGGAATGCTTTGGGATGATCATAGTGTCCTAGGGTTAGGACTATCACACATTATGGTCTCACTTGATAGTAGGTCCCTTTCAAAGAAATGGTGACATAGAGTCCACAGGGAAACTGAGGTTCCATTGTGCAGTGCTGCTCTCTTGCAGTGATCTGTAGAATACCTTTTACTGAAATGCAACTGTTGAGATGCAGTTAAGCAGGAAAGTGGGCTGGAGGTCATCAGAGTATCATTGTAAAACAGGTGTAATAGGTCATTATGACCACCTTAAAATAGTGCACTGGAGTCTGGAATGTATTGTAACATGATAGCCAAAACCAAGGTGTGTCCCTGGAGAGATTCTTGGCTCTAGATCAGACCTGTTGAAGGAATGAACAGAAAATCAGAGGGCTTTCCTGTAATCTCCTTAGAGTCACTGTGACATCTCAAAGACAAAATCCCAGCTATCACAGATGAGCCATTCAGCTTCTTCACAAAACACAGCTATCATTAGACTTGCATTTGAAAGCTACTGTATCCTGAAAAACAGAGAAAAACAACTTTCCTCTTCTTTGAGAAACATAAACTTCCCATTTCTTCAACTGAAATCTAACATATTAGAAATGGAATGGAAAAAGATATTGTTTGCATACAAACTGAGCAACCAAAGAAAATGTAATGAAAAACAACTGAATTCCTAAGAAAATATAGATGTTCCTAAATATTTGCAGTTTTCATTCCTCAGCAAACACACAGAGCAGATTCACGGAAAGCTTACTTTCCACATAAAATAAGTGAACAAGTGAGTAATTACTAAGAGGTAGAGCTCTTCAGTTGAGTGATGCTCAAGCACAGACATGCTTCCTTCTTTAGTAGACAGATATTAGCTGGCATTCAGAGTCTGGAACAGGAGGAGTAGCAGATGTTCTGGGGTTCAGACGTTTTGGAACTCTGGTCACAACTAGGCTTGAGAGTAAGAATTTAGATGGTTGTTATAGGTTCGTTAAAAGCCGTTTTTTCCTGGCCTGGGGTGGGGACGGGTGAGCGCAGGGATGGTCGGCCGGCATGGGTTCGGTGGATCCCCGCCTCCGCCGCCCCTCCGTCCCCCGGGCGCGGTCCGCCCAGAGGATTCAACCCGGTGAGTTGCGGTCGGCTGGCGCGAGTTCGGCGGGCCCCCCACCTCTGCCTCCCCTCCGTCCCCGGGCGTCCACCTACTGAGGGCGAGCGGGGACGGAGTGCTGGGCGGCGCGGAGAGGAGCCGCTGGGCGCCGGCTCTCGGGGCTCATCCCTGGGCCGGCGCCTGTGCGAGGGCGCTCCCTCCACCCCTTCTCCGCGGGCCGAGGGGAGCGGCACCGGGCGGGGCCCTGCACGGAGATGGTACCAGACCCGGGAGTGGTGGCTTGTCCCGCTATGCTGCATGCCTGTGCTGCTGCCCAGCCCTGCAGAGGCGGCGGCGGTGGCGGCACGGTGCGGC
>VYZS01008548.1:0-31287 GCA_013400695.1 Neodrepanis coruscans | reverse complement strand
TGCCCGGGTTCCAAAGACCACATCTCTTCCATCAGCACTGAAATCCCTTCCCAGGGGCCTAGAGGGAGGGGGGAGGGCTCGCGGTTTCTAACTGTCTTGAGTGTTTCTCTTCAGAAAAAGCCGAGGGGAAGCTCGCGCTGCTGGGGGGTCCTCAGATCGGCCACGTGCTTCCTCTAATTACCCTGGCGTCTCGCCGGGAACCTCAGAGAGAGACCAGCACTATATCCAGGGTGTCCTCATCCCAACATGGGCCCTGGGAAGCTTAATTTGTCTGTTTTGTTGCACTTTATTTGTCGGGTTTTGTGTGTGCATGAAATAAACTGTGATATTTGTGTGTTTTTTTCATTTTGGGGTGTGTCTGTGGCTTCTCTCGGAATCTCTTGTCAAAAATCGCTAAATTTGTGGTAAAACCACGACAATGGTGCACCTGTTATACTGTATTTCTTTGGAAAAAGAGTATTAAATTAAGATCAGATCATATAATGCAAAGTATAAACTATATGGACCTCAGTGTTATAAAATTTCAAAAGCACCACAGATGAAACAGCTTCTTTGGATCAAAGGTTTATTTTTAATGACACAGCACTGGAAAACATAAGTTACAGATGACTTTTTGATACAGGATACATTATATATCTTATTTTAAAAGGTTCTGTGAAGGTAAGCTGCATAAATACATATAGTGAAAATATATTGTATCTATTTCTTCTCAGAGATTAATTCTGTTTCTTTTTTAAAATGTATTCAGCCAATTAAATTAAAAAAGTATAGATTAGCATCCCCCTCCAGATATCTCGTTGGTACTATTGCAGCTGGAAGAGGAGACCGAGCCGTGCCTTCTCAAAGGTTAGCAGCTTTGAACATGATGTTATTCATTATCTAAGAATGAAAATTTCACATTACAAACACAGATACTGTATCATGTTTTGGCAATGGAGCAGTTAGTTTTGCTTTGAAACAAAACTTCTTCCTGTAATGCCAGACAGTGAAAGAGCAATGCATGTACTGGATGATACTACACAGCCAAAGAATTACAGTGAAGTTGTGAAAATGCATATACAGCCATATGCATTTATATATACACATATAAGTTCTTGTGTATATATATTATGCATGTCCAAAAATAACATTGAAAAATGTCGCAGTAGTTAATTATTTTTTTTTAAACACATGAAACTTACAATAGTTTAACCTCATAACTACAGGATAATTAATTAAATCTTCTGCAGTGCAACTTAATACAACACACTTAGTGCAGAGAAGTTAAGGTTTTGGTATTGAGGAAGCTGATTTCATGGGAAAGGAAAAGGACCAAATACAGGATCACCATAGCTCTGACAAAGCACAAACAAACCTGTCGCCACATACTTATAAACAAATAAGGACATTTCTCTTTTATTTGATTTTTTTCCCCCATGTACTGCTTCAGAAATTACTAGCTTAACTGTTTGCATTCATGCTCATTTTGATATGTTCCAACAAGCTTTGTCTGGCACCTGTCTATAAACCATTAACATCTTAAACTACAAAAAGATGGGCTCCTGTGTTTCAAAGAGGTTAAAATCCTATAGCTTTATATCACTTTCATCTGACTGGGAGAACTACTCCAGATGGTGTGTGAAGTTCTCTGGGAAAAGTCCTTTATAACTATCTGCATCTCTGTACTGAAGCCACTCGGATTCCTTAATGCCAGTCAACCAGCCAGCCTCCTGCAAAGAAAAAGACAGTCTCTTAAATTTCATGTCTCCTCCATTCCTCACTATAAGCTTCAGACCTGAAGACATTTCAGAGTCATGTAGCTAAAAGATTTGGTGCTTTGGTTAAAAAAGAGCCTCTGATTTTGCACAGATCATTTTCTCTGTTCTGCCAGACCACAGTTTTGTGAGACCAAGTGATTGTGAGTACATGGTATAGCCTCTAGCCTGACTAACTCCTAGATGGACTCAATATCATAAATAGGGAAAAATAATTTTGAATCTTAATTTTTTTTCCCCTGAGGGTTTTTTGTCTCTCATTCACATATTGGCAGTCAGAAGAAGTAATAGTTCTTACAGTCTCCGGAATTATTATCTCTAGAAAATATGCAATATTTTTTAAAATCTCCTAAACCTAAACCAGAACTTTGCAAGCAAATTTGTCAACAAATCACCAGCAGTCCAGGAAACTGAAAGACAGATTTCTTACTGGAAGGTACTGGGTTCTCTTGAGTGTGATAAATTCTAACTGAAATAAAATCAGTTTAGTATTTTTAAAAATGATCAATCTATTCTCATCTTACTAACTCAGGAAGTCCGTATCTTTTTCCTTTTAAGAACAGGAGCCAGAGCAAAGACATGGCAAACAGAACTTATAATGCTACCATATTATTATTGCACAAACAGTATACGTGGACACAGAGTAGCTTGAACAGATCATGACGTACACCATCAAGTCATGATTGGTCAGTTGCTGCATGTGCTGGTATACTGGCTGTCTACCCCCAAATAAGCAGATCATTAAAGGAGATCCAGCTGATATGTCATTGACTGGGTTTAAATAACTGGGGACATGTTTTTGAAGCACATGAAATATCTGAGAGAGAGAGGAACAGCAGCTTTCTAGAACAGGCGGCATAGATTGTAGGAAGGAATACACAGTTTTAGTGGATAATAACTTCAACTAAAGATTAGTGGAAAAAGCCAGTGGGTGGGACTAGTTCGCTTCAAACGGAGAATACAGGCTAACATTACCAGTTGCTTTAGAATTATGTATTAGAATTATGACAGGTCAGTTTGGAAGGAGAATAAAGACTAACAAAGAATAATGAGGATAAAGAGCCTCTATATAAATTAACAAAGTACCTGGCAAAAGAAAAAAAAAATTAAGCTTTAGGGTGATCTTAAACATGAACAGCAAAGATGTACTGAGTAATAAAGATAGGAACAGAATGGTTTCAGAAAGATGGATACATAAATGGTTATTTTCTCCACTGGACATAATTTACTTCAATTAGTGCTAATGGAATTTTGATATACACCAGAAGATGAATATACTTCATGGACTCACCAGGTGAAGACTAAGCATATTTAACACCTAATATCTTAGAAAAAACAGTCTGAAGACAGAGAGAATATTTTGTTATCATTAGAACAGTGTCCTATTCTGTAAACACCAATAATGAAATCAATTGAACTGCCGATGAGTTGACATAGCATAATTTGAGTAAGGATAATAGACTCTATATAAAGATAATAGACTCTTAGCTCTAGAAGAGCTAAGTGTCTTCTTAAGTAAAAATAGATTGTTCTGAAATAAGTAAAAAAAATGCACCCACAAATAAAAAGTATTTCTTGAATTAAAAGAAAGCTTAGCTGAGATGACAAATGTTGATTATTACCTACCTTTGGACAGCATCAATCAGCAAAACAATTTCAAACACATAACCCAGCACTCATATGTGCTTAAGGCATTAGTATTTAAGTCTATTTTAAGAAATATTCTTCATTCAGAGCACTGCTCTTATCTACCGGGTTAGACTGAATTCAGTTCCCCACTTCTCAAGGCCCAAGCCAACAGAAGGCTTTTCACCAGCACTACAGGTACTAACAGATGCCCATGGGGTGGCTGGTGCTAATAGTGAGCAGCACAGTCTTCTCTTTTAAAGAAGTAGCTAAAATCAATACATTTCATTGCAATTCATTTTAATATATGGAATGCAATTGTTTAAAAATTCACCTGAAATGCATTGTTAAAACAAAATTAGATGCCTTAAATGAAATCAAACTGTTGTTTAATTCAGGTTCAGGCTTCCAGTGGACAAAGGCATGTAGCACACATAGATGCATCTCCACACCTTTAGGTTAAATGACAGCACAATTTGTGTGCATTCTCAGTGCTCTCTGTGGGCGAATTTATATTATGTCTCCAAATCTACACAGAAAAATTCTGAACATTTAGGGAGTATGTAATCTACTGCAGTGTTAAGACAAAATTTTATAGAACAACAGTACACACAATTTGTAGGTCATCCTCTGCATTAAGTCTTTGTGTACATGTCTGTCTGTATAAAACCTATTATAAAGTAGCACAAAAAAAAAGCCCTATAAAATATGCTGAAGTCAGTTCCTGCCAATAGCATATATCTAGGACAACAGGTGTAGTCTCCTGTGCCATTTGGTATCAAATGTACAAAAGTACAAAACAAGTACAAAAACAAAAAAAAATTCAAATTGTTGTGTTTCCTTACAGTAACATTTTGAACACAAATTCTCATTAACTATAATCTGTGAGAAAAAAAGTTGAGACAAACAAAAACAAGAACCCCATGTTTTTACCTGATCAGCTGTGGTCTCAGAAGGAATTACTAGTACAATATCTCCTCTTTTTAAATTGAGCTCATCACTGTTAGCTGCCTCAAAATCATGTAGAACTTCAACCTGAAGAAAATAAGGCCAAGCACACAGATGTGATTTAAAGGGAGACATATATATTCTCAACAAAATTATCTGTTAAATCTTGACTGAAAAAAAACCCCACCAAAAGGACTCCCCTTTATGCAAACATATGGTTATAGACAGGTCTATTGCAATTATCATAGAATCATAGAATGTTAAGGGATTGGAATGGACCTTAATGATCATCTAGTCTCAGCCCCCACTACCATGGGCAGGGACACCTCCCACTAGATCAGACTGCTCAAAGCCTTATCCAACCTGGCTTTGAACACCTCTAGGGATGGGACATCAACAATTTCCTNAGTGCTAATGGAATTTTGATATACACCAGAAGATGAATATACTTCATGGACTCACCAGGTGAAGACTAAGCATATTTAACACCTAATATCTTAGAAAAAACAGTCTGAAGACAGAGAGAATATTTTGTTATCATTAGAACAGTGTCCTATTCTGTAAACACCAATAATGAAATCAATTGAACTGCCGATGAGTTGACATAGCATAATTTGAGTAAGGATAATAGACTCTATATAAAGATAATAGACTCTTAGCTCTAGAAGAGCTAAGTGTCTTCTTAAGTAAAAATAGATTGTTCTGAAATAAGTAAAAAAAATGCACCCACAAATAAAAAGTATTTCTTGAATTAAAAGAAAGCTTAGCTGAGATGACAAATGTTGATTATTACCTACCTTTGGACAGCATCAATCAGCAAAACAATTTCAAACACATAACCCAGCACTCATATGTGCTTAAGGCATTAGTATTTAAGTCTATTTTAAGAAATATTCTTCATTCAGAGCACTGCTCTTATCTACCGGGTTAGACTGAATTCAGTTCCCCACTTCTCAAGGCCCAAGCCAACAGAAGGCTTTTCACCAGCACTACAGGTACTAACAGATGCCCATGGGGTGGCTGGTGCTAATAGTGAGCAGCACAGTCTTCTCTTTTAAAGAAGTAGCTAAAATCAATACATTTCATTGCAATTCATTTTAATATATGGAATGCAATTGTTTAAAAATTCACCTGAAATGCATTGTTAAAACAAAATTAGATGCCTTAAATGAAATCAAACTGTTGTTTAATTCAGGTTCAGGCTTCCAGTGGACAAAGGCATGTAGCACACATAGATGCATCTCCACACCTTTAGGTTAAATGACAGCACAATTTGTGTGCATTCTCAGTGCTCTCTGTGGGCGAATTTATATTATGTCTCCAAATCTACACAGAAAAATTCTGAACATTTAGGGAGTATGTAATCTACTGCAGTGTTAAGACAAAATTTTATAGAACAACAGTACACACAATTTGTAGGTCATCCTCTGCATTAAGTCTTTGTGTACATGTCTGTCTGTATAAAACCTATTATAAAGTAGCACAAAAAAAAAGCCCTATAAAATATGCTGAAGTCAGTTCCTGCCAATAGCATATATCTAGGACAACAGGTGTAGTCTCCTGTGCCATTTGGTATCAAATGTACAAAAGTACAAAACAAGTACAAAAACAAAAAAAAAATTCAAATTGTTGTGTTTCCTTACAGTAACATTTTGAACACAAATTCTCATTAACTATAATCTGTGAGAAAAAAAGTTGAGACAAACAAAAACAAGAACCCCATGTTTTTACCTGATCAGCTGTGGTCTCAGAAGGAATTACTAGTACAATATCTCCTCTTTTTAAATTGAGCTCATCACTGTTAGCTGCCTCAAAATCATGTAGAACTTCAACCTGAAGAAAATAAGGCCAAGCACACAGATGTGATTTAAAGGGAGACATATATATTCTCAACAAAATTATCTGTTAAATCTTGACTGAAAAAAAACCCCACCAAAAGGACTCCCCTTTATGCAAACATATGGTTATAGACAGGTCTATTGCAATTATCATAGAATCATAGAATGTTAAGGGATTGGAATGGACCTTAATGATCATCTAGTCTCAGCCCCCACTACCATGGGCAGGGACACCTCCCACTAGATCAGACTGCTCAAAGCCTTATCCAACCTGGCTTTGAACACCTCTAGGGATGGGACATCAACAATTTCCTTGGGAAACCTGCTCCAGTGTCTCATCACCCTCGCAGTAAAAAATTTCTTCCTAATATCTAACCTAAATTTCACCTCATTCAGCTTGTACCCATTTCTCATTGTCCTATCACTACAGTTCCTGACAAACAGTCTCTCTCTGGCTTCCCTGTAGGCCCCCTTCAGAAACTGGAAGGTGGATATGAGATCTCCACACAAACTTCTCTTCTCCAGGCTAACCAGCCCCAACTTTCTCAGCCTGTCTTTTTAGGGCAGGTGGTTCTGTCTTCTTAGCAACTTTGTGGCCATCCTCTGGACTTGCTTCAGCAGTTCCATGTCCTTCTTATGTTGAGGACACCAGAACTGTACACAGTACTCCAGGTGGGGTCTCATAAGAGCAGACTGCTTCGACCTGGCATAAATTGTTAATGTTGTCATTGATTCATGTCACAGTTTTCTAGGCATTTTCTTGGAAGTACGGACAGCTTAAGTATTCCTGAGACTATCAAGGAAAATTAAGATCCTTTCCCAAGGTTACAAGATCTTGAGGAGAGATGGTACCGCAACATCTCATGAGTTTTGCCTTTTGGACAAGTCCTGCCACCATCATTCTTCCTGTGTAAGGAATTTCCTTTTACTCTCCACTATCATTACAATATCTGAGAGAGAGAATGACAGGATACTGCAAACAAAATTGAGAAAGATTCCCAGGAACTGATACTTCAGATTCTCTCATTCTCTTGTTTTGGACACTGATAGAATTCCTCTTGTGAATGCCCATGGAAATTTGAGTTGGTAATACAGCATCCATTGCAACAGGTAATCAAAGAGGTGATTAATGAGAACCCTATTTAATGCTTGCCCTGGAAGGACCTTCCACTTACTGGCAGATATGAAAAATACCTGCCTTTCAAAGGGGCGATTATTAAAATATTGCATGATCAGTATGTCATTATGAACAGACCATTTTAAGTAAATGGTTTTATCTCCTTAAGAAATAGCCAGTCTAATTTTCTCGAAGCACAGACAGTTCCATGATAACTCTGCAATTATGAAAGTGGCATTGAGAACCTGATGGCAAGCATATATTCTTCTCCTTTTTTATGTCTGACCCAAAACTATGTCAGCATGTCTGAGTCAGAGTTACACGATAATGTTCACCCTCACCTTAATGCAATTCTCAAAAAAAAAATTTGAGCAATGAGAAAAGACCAAGAAGAATGGCTTACTTATGAAGTGCTATGGGACTAATTAGTCTGTACTATGCAAATTATAATAGCAAGCCTGTAAAGTTCATCCATCCTTAAGGAATTTTTCTGCTGCTCAGTGATTCTGAAGTGAGAAGCATTATCAAAGAACCTTGTGAATCAGGAAACTCTGGGGCTCTTGCCAGCCAAGGAAAGAATTTCTCTTATGTCTCATTAAACTTTTCTGTTTGATTACCCTAACAGTTTACAATATTACTAAAGTTACAGAATGACATTTTTGCTTCATTATCATGAATTGTAGAAATCCTATGGGTTTCAATAGGACCAATACTTCAACTACAGATTTTTAGGCCAGATAAATGCCATTTTTTTAATGTTCATAGAATCATAAAATGATTGGGATTTGGAAGGGACCTTAGAGATCAAATATACTGGTAGCATATCAGACATATCATTAGCATACATCAACAATATTCCTGACTCTGTGGCAGTGCAGTTTTACTCAACGTATTAATTTACAGTAGTAATTTGGTGAGATTAAAGGATTCTTGTATTTCAGTGAGTCTTACAGCTATATATGGATATACACAACAATAACAATGTGCAGAAAATGTACCTCCTCAGACTTCATTTATGTAACAATACCGCAATATTAGAGTTGTGTTTGTATGTATTTCTGTGCGCATTTGTCTGGCTGCTAAATTAAATATCCTTTTGTCTCCAGAAATCATCATACTACCTCTGTAGACAGACACATCCACAGAAGCTAGATCTGAAGGGCTATCTAAAAGAAGAATGAAGAAGCAGACCTTATAGAGAAAGCCAGGTGGCATCGCAGAAGCTTCCTCTTCTTCTGGAACAGGCTGGTCTTTAGAAGGTACAGATTGGACTTCTTCAGCACATTGCTGATCACTTCCAACTTTGGAAATTTCACTGGGAGAAATGTCAATGCCCTGAGTGCCCATCTCTGCTGTGGCATTCACAATGACTTCATGTTCTTCTCCCTCCCCCTCATTGTTTGATGCTGGCTCTATTACTACTGAAGGGATGCTGCTGACCTTTTCCTGAGAAAAAACAAACATACAAACCCCCCACCCCGAAAAGAAATGCAAGACTATTTAGTACTTTATCTCAAGCAGGAAAACACTATTTTTTGTTTATAGGATGGGACATATATCAGAATGAAAATGTCTTTTTTCTTCTACAGTGGATTCTTAAGATAGAAAACAATATTTGTGCAAGAATGTAAAGGAGTAATCCTTTCCCTGTTTTCACTGTTCCCCTTAGTCCTCCTAAGTCTACTTTCTATATTACCACAATTTATTGCAATAGGTAATAAAACTGCTCTGCAGCTAGTTTAATTTTCTTTTTCAGTGTGCAAGGAAATTAATAGACTTTACTCCTCTACTCTGCTCTTAATTTTGGACAGGTTTGGGTAAAGGCACTAGTTCCAGTAGTCACTGTCCTGCATTTCTTTGGAAACTCAAGGCAGCAGGATACAAAGGTGATGAAGGAAGGAAACACGACCGATTTCTTTGACTGAGGGGATTTCTCCTGATTTACAGCAATGTAACTGGTAGCAGAGAAAGCATAAAGGCTAAGTAGATAGAATCTGACCAATAATGAAGCCTAGTACAAAACGTATTTAATAAATACTCCAACTTGTTGGAGTATCCGACCTGAAAAAAATATTTTCACCGACCCCCTGCCAGATCATCTTATTCTGGAGCACAGAAGAAATAGAACATGCAAGGACAACAGGCAGCAACTGGCCACTAAGCTGCAGAGTCTGCTCTAGTAGCTGCTTGTCAGCTCCTCAGAGGTTACAGAAGAAAAAGCAGCACGCCAGATACAGGCTTGACCACCATGACTTACATAAAGCAAAGTAACGCTATTGGTAGGACATAGTGCCAGGAAACAATACAAATCCAATCTTTTTGCTGTCTATTTCTCCAGAAAGCTCTATTGTGTTATGTGATCTCATCTCCACTGAGGGTCACAGAGACAACAGCAAGAGGGGGAGCCCAAACAATACACTGTCCATGCTGCTCCTGGGTCTAAAATAGCCCATCAAGTCCCAGCTCCACAAGCCCAGAGGAGCACAGGGGCACAAAGGCAGGTACAACTCAAATTAAGGATTTAGAAGAAGGGGTATCCTATGTGGGCCCCTCCCAAGGCTATCCCAGGAGAACATCAGCCTTGCTTCTGGTTTGACCTGGGGGCACAGAGATCCAGTAGCACTGACTCTCTTGGGCTGCTGAATCTGTCCAAATTCCCCCAACATACTCTTCCATGCACTGACATGAGTCACCTGAGACACATCAGACTCCTTTTCTTCTCTCTGAAGTTTGTCACCTTCAGCAACATCCTCATGCTCAGTGGTAGCAGTGCCATCATCAGCTCCTGCTGCCATGGCCACACTGTTTTCTGATGCCACAGCACTCTCACCAAGAGGTACCACCTAAAAACAATAGGAGGGAAGGACCTTTTAAGATACAAGTAATAGGCAGGAGAGAGACATTTATGAAAACTCACTAGGCAACATGTAGCAGAGTCTCCTTAGGTGGACTAGTTACTAGAGTAGTAACTGTTTGCCAAGGTTGTAGTACTTTTTTCTTCTCTTGTCTTCCAGCTGTGTTGTGAGAGGAATTTACCACTGGTTTCTGCTGAATATGAGAAGCCTGCACACTGTCCAAAGAGTCAACAGGATCCTGCTAATGGAATCTGTTCTTGGGAAGAGGCTGCAAGCCTTCTCCAGCTAGTCAGGTACCTCTAGGCATGGACTGGCTTCAAAAATCTTGTAATTTCAATTACACTCCTTTCTACCAGAGAGGCTTACATATCAGGCTATATCAAGAAAAGTAAATATATTCTACAGCTGGATAAAGATCAGAAAAGAATCTAACTGCAAAGTCTATAGTTATGTCATTATAAAAAGATACATAAAAGCCTATTCAGTCTGGATATGGCTGAAGCATTGACGATCAGTCCATGTTGAAAAGTTAATGCATGATTTCTTCCAAGAAAGCTGGATAGAAAAATACCTGCCTACTACTAGATCAATGCTGAATCCTTCATTCAGCAGAAACTGTTATTGTAATTTATGTAACATTTCTATTGCTATGTATATAGTTTACAGTTGAATATTGGGTATATACTTACAATGGATTAAACTTAAGGTTTGAAGGGTGGAAGGTAAATGACAAAACTCTTTATTTTAATCTAGTTAACTTCTAGATGGAGTTTTTAACTTACAGCACATACCTCCAGGATAAACACTGAAGGAAGACTGTTTTCGAGGTACCAGCGTCAAGCCACAATTGGCTTCATCTCTTTGATCTCCAGTTAACAGTTTGATGCTTTGATACTTTGTTTCCTAAGTTTGATCTTTCCCCCATAGACAAGACTAACTCTGCTACTTGAACTCAGCAATTCTTTTATGGGCACTCTTCAGACACTGTTTTAATAACACTTAATATTCAGCCCTACTCCTATTTGCTGCTATTAATTGATATGATAAAGAATTTATCCTGGAGTCTTTGAAGGCAGAAAACAGTACACAGATTTGTAGAATCATTGCAAAACTTTAATTTAAACTGAAAATGCTGCTGATGAAGGATGCTGTATTGTAAAAAAGACATGGCCAGATTTTGACATCTTCTCATGTAAGGCATGCAAGTCTGCCACTCATTGTATTACCAATTTTAGCAGCCATGACCCAAGAAGATATACAAATAAATGATGAGTGTAAAAGTCCTGGAAGTGGCTAGTAGGAAAGAGTAGGAATAGAGTACACATCAGATTGATTTTAATACCATGCATCTCTAACAGCATGCTGCAGAAATTGGTCTTGCTGTCTGTTGTGATTAGAATCAACAATTTGTTTTCTATTTATTGGATTTGTATAGCCAACTTTATTTCACTAAGAAGGAGAATACTAATTTACATGAATCAGCTTGCAAATGCCCTGCACTGGCACTCTCACAGCCTGTAGCCATGAGTCACTAAATGTATACTACGGCTTACAATTGCATAATCATTTATTCTTGTGTCTTAGAGCACAAAACCAATGCAATCTAGATGATTAAAAAAGTCTTTTACAAAAAGGCATGTGATGTAGCACAGGATGAACCGCACTATCAGTCTCAAACATATTTGATTAGTACAGAAAAGAAAAAAAAAAGAGAGGCTGAATATAGCTATATTGAACCACATACTTGCAAATACAGCTACCTGTATTACCTTACTTCATTATGAATACCAATCCTACAAATTTCCATTATATAGGTCATAAATTACATGAGACAGTCTGATAGTATTCCAAGTTAGCTATCTCTAGTAGTACTATTGTAGTATTATTGAAATTTGGACAGTTTTCCTATTATACCAACCACATAGAGGACAAAGAAAGGATCGTGCAGTACAATGACAGAACCACTTGACTGTTTCAATTGCACAAATGCGAATTCTTCTTTAGCCAGGTTGCAGCCAATTCACACTACTGTACTCTCATTAACATTGCTGTCAGCTCAACACAATGCCACAAATTCAGCAGCAGCAAGAACAAGCCCAGGGTGAGGAGAAGGAGGGGTACTAGGCCTGCCACTGGGGTCTACCAGAGGAGCTCTCTGAGCTATGCTGGTCTTCCAGAGCTGAAGTTCTTGCCCCATAGCTGGATTTAGAAGAGGAATGGGTAATTTTTATGACAGTTGGTTATAATCACAGCTAAGCTATCTTATGTCAAGAGGACCAATCATCATTCTTTAGGGAATGCATCACTTGCAAAGTCTTGGAAGATTCTGATGTAGTACTGAAGAACTTGTTATGCAACTTAGAGTATCAAAGAGAGTATCGCCCTCCATTGGCAGTCAGATATCATCTTAGCAAATAGCTTGATCTCTTGTGGCAGCATTTCTGCATACAGTAACACAGTTTTAAACAGCTATTTTAACAAAACACAGGATCAAATACTCTCAGGTAAGAGACCTAAACTTTATTAGAACAAGTAGTATCAGAATAAAGGGGAAAAATTTCAAAGACTTAGCCTTGGTGTTCACAGAACACTGAGGCATTTCTTGTATGTTTCCTCTTGGATCAGACTTGTAGAGAGTGACAAGATCATCCCAGAGGAGAAATGCAACATTCTCCTGCACCGTGTCAATACCAAGCTGTTCTTGATCTACCATTCCCACTCGGGACTTTCTTACATGCAGTTCCATTGGTTTCTCTGTGGCAGTGCTGGTGAGCAGTATGACATCTTAGAGTCCCAAATTCAATTCCCACTGACACTGGTATATCCTAGAGCCACAGACATAACCTTGGCTCTATCAGAGCTAATGCTGTTATGCAGCAGCAAAACAAACCTAAGCTTTGACAGCTGAACTTAGCATCTTCTGAAACCAGTGAATGGAGACAGCTCATGATCCTTTTGTATATACTGTTATATATACCAGATGAATAACAACAAAAAAGGAGGCTGCCAGCAACTCGAGACATGATTAATAATGAATGATTAATAACTAGGAGTTATAATCTCTTTCACAGTCCTTACTTCTATTCCTATCTTTAATATTCAGCCATTCCTCTTGTGCTGCTCTCTGTGCATGTTTGAACACATTGTACTTTAGTATACAAGGATTCAGGGTAAGTACTTTTATGACCCCTGAAGAAATATAAGCAAAATGCAATCATTCAAGGCCACACATGCCCATCTTAAAGTATGTAACTGAGCTTTTCATTTGCTTTGTAATTTGATTTTAACTGTATCTGACTTGATGCCAGATTGAACTTTAACAAACCAACTCATACCATGATTATTTTCAAGTACCTGTTTTAGCTCAGGGTATATTGTGCTACAAAAAAAAATGACTAGTCAAAAGGTTTTTTACTTTCTTTTTTTATAAAGAAGTTTGTAGGAAGGCTAGGCAGCCCTCCTACAAACAAATCTATGGAAATTATAAACGTTGCTGGGAATCTATGCAGTGTTTTTTCCAAATGTCACTAAGAAATAGCATTATACCTCCTTCTGCCATGAAACTGCTTTGTTTGCTGCACTGAAATATTAATCGCTCTATACTGGTGCAACAGGCAGTTCCTAAGGCAAATCCTGCATTGAATAAGAGGTGATGTTAGAATATGTGTCATGGTTGTGCAGTGTTAGACTAGATACCGCAGCTAGGTTCCAGTTGCATTATATTGGCATGCCTACTGATAACATGCAAGTGACAAATAATTTTTTGTCATGATTCTTTTGAAGATAATAAAGACAATCACACTCTTGAGGCTATTCATATGTACCTTGCTTTCTTTCTCAGCAACTCCAGTTGTCTCATCCCCTGCCTCGACACTCTCCTGTATAAAGAGGAAATATGGTCATCACCTTAGTCATGCTGAGGCAATGGCTGCAGAGAAATTGGTATTAATCAAGCTCATGGAAGCAGAGCATGTAAGGGATGCAATCAAATTAATGGCTGAATGCAGTAGTATACAGGAAGCAGAAAGATTCTTTCTGCCAAATATAATCTGAAATAGAAATAATTATATGCTAAACAAATAAAACCTTTAAGTATGTCAATATCATCATATTGTAAGAGCTAAGGACAATTTTATTTTCTTTTATTACCAGTAATCTCATAACAGCATCATCTTTGAAGAATTTTTTAACAAACAACCTTGAGGTTTGCACCAAGCTCAAATTTCTCCCACCCATGACTCAAACTGTTTTCATTATCACCCGCTGCTACTCCTGTAACTCACCAGAGCTTTAAGGTAAATTTTGTAAAACACTTGATTCTTCCATTCATGTTAGACATCAACTTATGTAAGAGGGCTGTTTAAAAAAGGTGGGTCACAAAGTTCATAATTTTTTTGCAGAATCACTTTTCTTTAGGTCCATGTTCAGTGGTACATGAAGCAGGTGCCTTACATTTAAAAAATCTAGTGTTTTCCAAGTCTGACACTCATTTAGGTGTTCAAAGGTTTGAATGCACTGAGTGGTAACTACCTCCCCCTAAAAAGTATTTGTCATGCCTAGATGCGATCCAGCACTAGTTCCTCCTAGTCAAAATCAACAGGTCGACAGTCAAAATCTCTAAAATTCAGGCCTGGTTTGGAACAGCTGGAAGTGCTTTTTTTGCTGTTCAGGTTTGACTCTCTGCAGATACAGACTATTTCTAAAGATGCTCTGCTAAGTAAAAACCAAGTCAAAGCCCTGTTATGGAAACCCGCTTTGCTAATAAATTTTGAGGCTACTTTGCAAACACAGCTAGGTCAGATTTTTCTAAAGAGCTGTAACAGTGAAGAGAAGTGATGCAAATGTATGTGGGGACATGATAGATTGGACCGTCTGCTTTAGCAATCAGAAACCAGGAGATCTCAAGTACTCAGGTTCCAGCTACCTGCCTTCATACACCCATAACTGTCACTCAAAAATTTCTGAAAGTTTCAGCTGAAATGGCAGCATTTTTTTCTTTTTAATAAAAGGATGCTGAGTTATATGCAAACTTTATATCACTCATTTTTTTCTACTCTAATCTTCTAGTATTGCTTGTAGCCACCTCATAAGACCCAAACATGCCCAGATGCCAGGGAAAGGCAGCTGCTGACAGTGGTGTTGCCATAGAAACCTCTTACAGCCTTATTACCATTAAAATTGCAGCGTTATATAACTTCTTTTTAAATGATTAATTCCATTTTTTTTGAAGATGCCAAGCCTCTACCATGTGGTCCTCAATTTTACAGTAAGTTTCAAGAGACTATAGAGGGTCTTAAATAGAATTAAATAAGTATCAACAGCAAAACAGACATAGTTCATCTCTAGTGATGCATGCATGCATGCATACAGTCATCCAGAGAAATCTTTTTCTTTTGTACAGCAGAGATGCACTGTTGCCATAAAGGCTTTATGTCCAACTGCAAGTCACTAGAGACATAACTACTCTACTTGTACTATTAAAAAGTGCTGAATTTCTGCCATCAGTTTATTTACAGTATACATTCAGAAATTATCACCATCTTGCACGTGTCAGCCTTTGCCATTTTTCTTAGTAATTTCCTGGCAATACTATCTGATAAGAATTCCATCAGCCCAGCTTTGGGTATCTTTACAGAAGAATCTAATATATACATATACATATTTTTAAACAAGAACTGGTTTCCAGGCTAATTGAAAGCCCAGTTTTGGTTGGAAAGGTGAAAATAAAGTTATCTTGTCTTGCTTTCCAAAGCTTGGGTTTTCCTGAAGGCAATTTGACTATTGTGTACTAGTCAAACTAGTAGCCTTTTGTTTGTCTGATTAGATGGAAGCTGGGATTTTGTGGATAGCGGATTTTGAGAAGAGAGGCATGGCAGCATAAACTGTATCATTTTTAGAGCATGAAAGCCTAGTAAGAAGAATGACTGAAATAACAAGTTAGTAAACTAACACCCTGGTTCCAGACAAAAAAAAATACGCTGCAAACTTCAAAAGCATGACACTATCCTACATCAGTTCTCTTCTGTACATGAGAGCCATATATTTTTAATGGCCTTATGCTCCAATTTTGCACCTGCACTTAGCTTCACACTCAGAATCTGGACACAGTTGACCACTGTTCTGTATCTAACCACTGTACTGCTCTCCCAAACTACATGCTCCACTATTTGGGGACTGTGAATTGTACCTACAGTGGGATTCAACCATAGATAGATACTCTTGAAGTTGCAGTCTGTTTCCTGGCCTCTGCTGTACTTGCTCAGGAAAGAGCTTAGCAGGAGGTAGTTTCATGTATGCTTATACGCAGCTTTGAAAAACATAGTATTTAGCTGAATGTCTGACTGCTTTAACAGGAGAACATCAAAGTCCAGGCAGGCATCAGACCCAAAGCACTGAGAGGCTCTTTCCAAACTAAGGAACACTGGAAGTAGAACAGCTGATCTCTGAGCAGTGCTCTGAGCTCCAAGCACTATGTCTCACATGCAGGAGAAGAAGAAAGGGAAATACCATTTCATAAATTTTCACTTTGTTATAATGTCCTCATGTCATCTTTGCTTGAATGTGTCACACCATGTGGTGAGAGAGATAGGATTATTTGAAAAAGCAATAAATTAGTGGTTAATGGATTATATCCTTTAGACTATCCTTTGTACCTTATGGCTGCCTTCGGGGATGTTATGGGAATAGGGGAACAATAGTTTCTGTATGCAGAATTCCATGCATGAACTTTTTACCATGTTTAATTTTTTTCTGTTGGTGCACATAGTCATCCTGTCCGTTTAATTACCAAACATTTTATCCCCTCCCCAAAAGGGATCAACTTTTGACAGCTACTAATAAAAACTTTATTTCTTATATGGCATTTGAGATCTGAAGGACCAAGACAAAACTATGTAATGAGATCACAGGCAGCAATTCTAACGACTTCTTCTAGTGAAGTTTTGGCAGTCTTGATCAGGTAGACTATGAAAGAGCAAGTAACTGAATCCAAAATGCCCCGAGAGGCAAGTGGTACCCTATCCCCTTGACCATTTTCTCCATAATTTAAATGAACACCCTACCAGAAAATTTACTACAAAGTTCCTACAATGAAGAATACATGCCATAAATTTTCTGGATGTGACAAGAAGCTTACCACAGAAAAATTAAACCAAGTATTGGCTGTCACTCCAAACTGGAAGTAAAATAGTCCCAATAAGCTTATCTATCAAAATTTTACAACTCCACTTTTAAAGTAAACTGTCACTCAAAGCAAACAAACGCAGAACTGCTGATGAGAAATGATGTTTTCATCTTTTGGAACTCAGTGTACTTTTCCTTAGCTTTGATCATATTTGTCATTAATCCTAATCTTCAAAACTCTTCTTTGCAAGTCCTGGAAAGCCCTTCCTGAAATAACAACCTTTCAGAGCCAAATGTAGAATTAATCCATTTCAGGCATTTTTAAAATCAACACTTTTAGCTTATTTTCCCAAATTGTCCCAAGGACAACTTCATTTTCAATAAGCAACAAAAACCTAAGAACAAAATTGTTTAACTTCTATTTAAGACCTATGTTCTTCCTCCTGGATTGCTCTTAAATTGCCCATCTCCTGCACTTGTTTCACCATGCCTCTCTCCCAACAGCTCTGCAGTCCTGTGACTCAGCAAGAGCAGCTGATGACAGACCATGAACCCAGAACTCCTCAGCAGCAAAATGGGATCATCTGAAAAGGTCATGGCAGCCAACAAGCAAATGCATGGTGCTGCAGCCACAGCCTGTTTAGTAAGTGCTCAAAATGTGCACAAACTTCAGAGTATTGCAAGACAAAATGGAGCCAGGTTCGTTTTAGAAAAATGGGGAACTTGGATTACAGTTTTTTCCTTCCTCAAATCCTTACAGATACTTTACAGATAATAAAACCACATTTTCATTATTTCATTAATTATTCCCTGCCATTCACTCACAGGAAAAGAAGAGCTCCAGATCAATGACTGATTTCCTATCCCTTCTCTCTACACTTTCTCTCATTCTTTATTCCAAACTATCAAAATGACACAAGGCACTCTGCACAACAGTTTGACAAAAACAATGTGCCTCAGATAGGTAATTTCATTCTTTGCCTTACGTCGTGGGTTGAAAAGAAAGGTTCTGGGAGCAAAACCGTTTTTTCCCCTCACACCCCCCCTCCCCATTGTCTTTCCCCTCTGTTTTTAGGGACGGGGAAAGGGCTCTTTTTAGGGCTTTTGGGAGGTTTTTTGAAGGTTTTTGGGAGGCAGGGGGGATCGGGGCTGTGTTAAACTGCCTTTCCTGTGTGTTTGAGGCGGGTTGCCATGGCAACGATGGCGGGGACGGGANGAGCTGCTAGGGAGAACATCTCTGCTCGTCTCAGTGCCGAGTTTTTTCAGCGCCGTGGGTCGATCGGCGACTCCAGTGACAGCGGCACGGGCTGAGGACCACATCTTTCCATCAGCGGTGGTATTTCCTTATCCGGGAAGGGGAGGGTAGGGGCAGGGATCCTTTAATTTTTACGGTGTCTTTCAGGAGGTTCTGGTAAAGACCCAGCGCTACCCTAACACTTCCCTGCCTCAGCCGCTGGCCCCAGAAGAGCTTAATTTGTCTCGTTTTTTGCGTTTTATTGTCGGTTTTCTGTGTGTGTAAAATAAACCTTGTTATTTGTTTTTTTGGTGTGTGTTGCTTCTATTGGGTCTCTCTTGTCAGTTCCACACCTCCTAGTGTTAAAACCATGACACCTTACTATGGAGTTGACAAGTTATTATTGTGATTTATATCAACTAAAAAAGAAACAGACAGGAGGGGTTGACCCTGGTCTCCACAGACCATGAGGTTACGTTACTAGAAGGGGATGATCTTGAAGTGCTTTGCTCAAGTGTGTACCAGGGAGTTAAGCAAAAGTGAATTAAATGCATGAAACAAATACTTAAAATTCATGCAAGTGTAATCAGAATTAAATCCTAAACATAGTTTGGGGAACACACTGGGACTACTTCCCTCTGTAGGTGCAATGCTGCTAGGAGTCCACAGAGAATGAGTAGTGTCGGATAGCCAGTATTCTCTGCCCTTTCCCTAAAGGTCCTGCTGAACAGCCCATGTAGCATGGTCCACCATTCCTCACAGAGTAAGTTAGGAAGATGGAAGCAAGGGAGGAATAAATTAGGCAGGTGCTATAGTTAAAGTTTAACTTGTCTCTTTCTATCATTTGTGCTCAATACCATTTTTTAATCCTGTGGTACAGGCAGCTGGAACAACTTAGGCAAACTCATCAATTCATCTTTAAGAAGGTCTTTAATAAAATATTTTTGCATTCCACAGCCTTGCATACCAATGCAATGCAATACTTAATTCTCACTGCTGAAGACGTTTTCCATAATGTCACCTGTAGCTTTTGCACAGGTCTAACACTGCCAGCAGGCAACCAGCCTGTCCTAAGCAGTAGAGCTGGTGATCTTAATGCTATCTTCCTAAGTCAATGACACTACCCAACCTGGAGTCATCAATAAATGTCACCATTAGGCTTTTGGTGTCCGAGACATTGCCATTAATATAAATGAGCTCCACAGATGCTTCGTGAGATGTTACAGTAGCTTCATGTCTGATAAGTGGGTATCTATCCATGCTCTCTGCTGCCACACCTATACGTGCATCTATAGCTACCTCCACTTTCTTCAGCTAACTTGCATCTACATTTGCTTAATACTGCTTTCCATGTGGCAGCATGGTGAATTAGGTATCATCATCCCTTCTCATCAGTTGAAGACACACAAGGACTCCCCCAGGGCCAAGTCCAGCTGAGGAAGCTTAAACCTTGTTCTTCTGAGAACACCTATAGCACCAAACTGGGCTCAGTAGCCAAAAAGCTCAGCTTTTCATCTTCCACCAGCTTCTGTGGCAGAGGAATTGGCCCAAAATAACTCCTTTTTTCTGTCCAGTTTTCCAGTAGTAATCTGTATATTCTACAGTGACAAGCAACCATCAGAGCCTTTGAACATGTTGTTATCTTGAGAAAAGCATGAAAGCTCTCAGACTACAAAAAAAAATGCATTTTTCCTACAGGTTTTCTTAGCCTGTGGGTGTCATTCACCACTAAGAGCTTCTGAAAGTAGTATGTGGAAGAGAAACCTCAGATAAAAAGGATACCTGTAAAAAAAGGGATGTTAGTCAGCATTTAAACCCCATGTCTATTGTCTCAGACCACTTCTTAGTTTGTAGTGATATTGTATGCCCTGCTTTGTTCTTCATGCAGACCTGTAGTTTCTTCTCCTCATCATCATTTCCTGAATGCTAACATGTAGACAGTCTCCAAAATAGTGTTTGGAGTTCCCTCTTTGTCTCACAACTGGCTTCTAAAACCATGAGCCTGACAGACATTTATATTACAATCACTTTTTTCCTGGAATTTGCATGCTCTAAGTAAGGACCAAACAAGATGTACATTGGCTTAGTGCTTGAAATGAAATGAGAAAACTGCTAATAAAGTAATTGAAAAACAGTATCAATTCTTTCCCCTTCTGAAGTTCATTTGGAATCAAACAACCTGTGAAACCACAACCACCCAGCTTAACTTCAGTCTAAAATGCGAAATACAAAAGGAATGACATTTTCAGGTGGAAAGAAGGTCAGGTACTGGAGAGGCATGCTACGACACAGCTGGGTGCCAGCCACAGAGGGTGACAATGGAAAGGATGGCTGAAATGCAGCAGGCACATTTACCATGATTGGTGACCTCAGATGAGGCCTGGGAGGTGACAAGGGGGAAAGATCACTTACCACAGTCTGCTCTGCTGGCTCAGCGGGCACACCAGGGACAGCCTCCTTTTCCACAACAGCAGCAGTAGCAGGGGTTTCCTCGACCTTAGGTTCCCCAGGTAGCACTTCTTCAGCCTCAGCCTTTGTTATTGATTTTTAAGTAGATAGTGGAAAAATTGTTGAGGACTACATAATAGTGGGTAGGGAAGAGGGGAAAGGGAAATTTGCCCCTGGCAAAGGACAGCATCTAAAGGGCATTTTCATCCTCAGTGTTCTGTATGTAAAATGAGCCAGTTTTACATCTCTCTCTCACAAATTTCCTGAGTTACAGTTAAAGATAATGGAAGTGGGGAGAAGGCACCCAGTTTGCTGGAAAATGATCCAGAATCTAATGGCAAGACCAGAAGTTGAAACTGGCACCTATGTATACCAATCCTGGTCTTCAAATATGAGCTTTAAAAATTATCTCCTACTCTCTAGTTCTGTCTGTTCTTGGTCAACACAGTCCCTCCTCCAGTGAGGGTAAGAAGCAATTAGCAGAGACAGTTTTTATACGCACAAGGGCAAACACTGACTGACTGAATTCTAACAATGTGAAAATTATCCCTTGTTTCTTATTAAATTGCATTTTCTCTTGAGCTCTCAATCACCTACAAGGCATTTATTTATCAACCCAGTAAATCACCCTTTTAAATTCTTGCCTCAGCTTGTTTTTTGACAAGAGGATATATTAAGCAGCACCAGCCCTGAAACACATTCAGTTTTGTGGCAAAATAGTTCACTGCAAAAGTGCAATCTCCAACGGAAACATAACCTCACAAATACACGCACGTAAAGGGGAGAGCTCCAAGCAATGCTCAGCATATTCCATTTATAAAGATGGCTGACTCAACCAGATAAAATAACCCAAATAGATTAATTTACCATGAACAAATTTCTTAGCATAATATGAAGCTCAATAGCAATTGCTTTGCATTTGATAAGAGGCAGCTGGCTAGAACGCGATGCCTCCTGTGAGACAAGAAGAAATAGCTTCCATAAACTTCTTTAAGATACTAAAATATTCCCTTCTGATATTTTCCAGGAAAAAAACCCACAGCCTCTTGATTCTTTGCTTCATAAGCGGACTAATTTTTAAGGAGGTACAGAGAAGTTTGCCTATGCAAGACCTTCAAGATTTGGCATAGCGTAAAGAAGCATTCACTATATTATACCACACTGTGCAAAAGTATCTGTGCAGTATAGTAATGACAGCTCTAGAGAATTTCACAAAGAAGAGACGGGGCTGAAATGAGAAACACAAAGTAAATTTATCCCAGGTAAGATAACTAATATGTTTCCTGAGATTTAATGCTGGAAGATTCCTTAGGCTTAAAATCACAGTAATATGTTATAAAGCATATTAGTAATATATAAAGCATATGAAGTAATATGTTATAAAGCAAATTGCATTGATGTGCTTGTGAAGTCACTTGTTGACAAGCAGACTTCAGTCTAGTTACCACATTTCAGCTACAAGCAAAAATAGTTTCACTATATTCAGTAACAATCATGAATACAAACACCACTAGAGGCATTATACAAAACTCACATTAAATAATACTGAATATCACTCTTCTCCTACTAAGTAAGTATAGCACTCACCCAGCAATGCTGCTATTCACACCCTTACTCCAGGCTAACCAAAGACTGTAAGAGGAGCTAAGAAACTGCCCATGCAGGATGACTTTCAAAAAAATTGTCCATTCCTTAGAATTAGACTGTGCCTACTATTCATATGTTAAGAGTGGGTAAAACTACAGCAATATGGGAGGTATTTGAACAGTTACCCAGTAGTATCACCTCTGCACTGTACACTGGACCATAGTACTCATTCTAGTCATTTCTTAAATGCAATAAATGAACAAACACTTTGACTACACCTTTTTATAGGAAATATATCTTAGAATATTTTGGTTTTCTTTTCTTTTACTCTGTGCTATCCTTGCAAAAGACTGGTTCAGTGAGTATGGATTTACAACTACAATGGTATCACCTACCAGCTCTTCTAGGTAAAAGAGCTGTAAAAGGTGATACAAAGTATGTAAAACACAAAAAGGAGAAAATCTCTTTGCACAAAGGAAAAGTAAAAAATTCCCTTTTTTTACAAGGCATTTAAAAAGGAACCAAAAGCCACCACTTACCAAAGGCTCTGTCACACTCTCATTTGATTGCACTGTAAATGCAGAGATATCCTGGATATAGAAATAAAAAACAACCATGCAAAAATACTTGAGGCAGAATATTTGCAAGTGTGTATTAAAGTACATAGAATAAGATGACAAATACTACTTAACTAATAATTATTTTTAATACTTACTGAGATTATCTAAGTACTATTAATATTAAAGACATTCCTTTCTCAATTATATATTCAACTGAGAAGTTTTCACAATCCTTCATTTAATACATGCGATTTGCAAGGCCTTTGTTTCAGGTACAATGCACTTCTAAGTTTTGAAACTCAGAATCCTTTTTGCAGGCTACACATGGCTGTGCCTGGAGAGTATGCTAGCTCTAAGCTACTTTTCATGTTCTTGGTCCTCGGCTTTTGTTTGTATAATAACTAGAGTAATTACAAATACAAAATTTCACCTGCATTATGAAAGCAGAAATTTGGAAGTGTTTTCCAATATCTCATTCATTCAGAGTCAATTAATTTGCAAAATGTTGCTGAGGCAAATTATTTTCCTACCACAGTGGGAGAAGCAAATATTTACTTCCTCCAAACATTTGGCTTAATTATTAGAGGTGGTAGCCTTGTGCTTTGCCCATTTCTTTCAGATTCTTTTACTAAACTAAATATCCTGAATGGTTCAGCACTGGAAGACTCAATTACATCTTTATATAAGGTCTTTTTGGTTGCTTTTAAAATATGGTGTACCAAGTGTGCTGTGGATGAACCAGCCTTCAAAGGATGATGGAAAATAACAAGGCCCCAGGTTATCTACCTGAAATTTGAGATCTTGACATAGCCCTGAAACTTGAAAGCATAAACATGGTGTCTTCATAGGCTGTGATAGGTAACACAGTCTCACCACCAGCACAGCAGTAAATAAATAATTTACCTTTAACTTTGAGAATAAAATACATCTTACCTGAAACTAAAGATGGAGGAAAACCCCCCTAATTTTATATATACACACAGAGACTATGTGAAACTTGAGGAAACCATACTTCACAGGATTTTGGCATTATGAAAGAAAAGGAGCACAATAAAAATGTTAAACTAGCCCTTTTAGGAGTAAAAAATCAGTCCCACTAAGATAGTCATATTTTTTGCTATTAAATTCAGTCAGACTGAGAGTCCTAAGAGTATTAGAATCATCCTAGTAATATCCAAGAAGAATTTCTGAAAACAGACAAGGTCTCAGTTTGAGACAGCACGACATCACTATGCAGCTTGTTTGTAAACAGATTCCCTGAATTTGTATAGCCAATCCTAATCCCTTCCTAATAGCACTAAAAAAAAAAATTGCCTTAAAACCTGTTTATTGCTTACCTGAGCAAATCCATTAAATGCTGTAGCGGATGCCTAAGTAGAAGTGAAGATCAGAACGATTTAACTTTTGTTTACTAGATCAGAACATGAGTCAAAACATTTTTATTTGCAAAATAAAAATGTAGGCCAGACATAAAAAAAAAGGGTAAGGCAGCAAGAAGTTTGAAAACAGTGGTATTTGATATCAGGCATCACAGGCTTAAAGAAAACAACAAAAAGAAAAAAAAAAGCAGAATAACTTAAGTATTTTCACAAAACAATAATATAAAAATACTAGGTGCATTTAAAGATATACAGATAAAACATAAAAGCTGTGAGACACAATGTGTCTTCACAGTTCAAAGCTTCATTCACCATTTTGAAATGCATTTTTGTCAGCCTTCTTCATTACATGGCTGAAGGGCACCACACTATGAAAAGCTGCATGGCAATTTTTCAAAAAAAGATAGCATGGGCTTAGAAAGGGCAGTGGGAAACACACAAATGGAATGTTTTTAAACAACAAGGTTATGCATGGCCTAAGGAACTCTGTCTAGACTAGGCTACACACTGGGGTAGGTACCTCTTCTTTATCAGCCTCAATTTCCTGGTACAACCATCCATATCTCCGGTTAGCAATTTCATCTTCAGATAAATCTGAGTTGTTGGTCTCATTGTCTTTAGGACTAGTTGAACTCTCGGTGCTAGCATTTCTGGAATTTCCCATTTGAAACAGAGCCAAAGGTCTAGCTATCTCCTGGCTTGGTCCAAGATTGCTAACACCTGCCTGCTCCCCAGGCAAACCTTGTTTTACTGGTGTCTCCTGAATTTTATTGCTTGTGCTTGTTCCTACTTCTCCCCAGCTGTTATCAGTACCTCCTAGGTCTTGTGTAGACCATTTATTACTAATACCTAACCAAACATTTTCCATATTACCTTCCTCTTGCTGCTTGGGGAAAAAGGGCCAATTATCCAGTCCATTGGCTTGGCTATCTGAGAGATTAGAAAAACCCCAGGAATCACTAGTAACTGTTGGATCCCAGTTTGCCAGCCAGGGGTCTGTTTCCAAAGGTTCAGGAACACCACTGCTACTAGGATGATCTTCAGCAACTGCTGCTGCTGCTGTCCTACCTGTCACTTGCTCTTCTGCATTATCTAGGCAAGGATTACCACAGCTTGTGCCAGCAGCATCGACTGTCTTGGGCAGCAGTGCCCAGTGTTTTTCAGCAGCAGCTTGACTTTCAGCACCAGTACTACCATTTGGGAGGTAACTGATGCCACTGTCTTCAGTTCCTTTACCAGATTCTTCTGCACTGCGTAATTCAGTATGACACAGATCACTTCCAGTTTCTGTAGGGTACTTTCCTGTGTGGTCAGTTATCTCTAGGTCGACATGTGCCCTCATATTTATACACTCTATGGATGTACTCTCTCCAGTACCACTGTCAGTTTGGTCTAAGGCATCCTCAAACGTTCTTTCATGGTCCTGATCCCAGTTACCAATTACTCCCTCAGCTTCAGTGCCAGTGCTTTCTATAGTTTCACAGTTGTGCACTACTATTTTGTCCTCACTTTCCAGCCCTGTGCACAATAATGATATTTCTCCAACTGTCTCTGCAATGACACTGACCTGTTCAAATTCTTCTTCTCTAGGATTTTCTAGGGTAGCATCATGAGCTGTCCCAGTATCCCCATCATTATCTTCAAACTCATGTACATTTTTTAGCTCTGTGCTGACTAAAACGTCACGATCTAAGTTTGCTAAACCCTTATGAAGTTCTGCCTCACTGTATCCTTTGGTTTCACAACCTTGCTCTTCCAATTCCTCTGTACCTTCTACCTCCTTGTAGTTAGCTTCGGTCTCTACCTTTTCACTTGGCTTGACACCTGCCCACTCGTCTTCCTCATGCTCTTCCTCTGCCTTTTGCACATCAGATGGGAGGGGTTCATCCAACAAGCTATCAGTTCCCAGGATGGATGTCTCAAAACTGGTTACATTCTCTAAAGGATGATTGGTCACCACATCTTCCCACAGGACATTTTTGGCATCCAACTGATCCTCCAGTGAAGTCCTCTGGTTTTCATTTACAGAAGCTGACCCTGGTGCAGCATCCTCCTGATCACCTACTGCAGGCCAAACACTAGCAGGCAGAGTACCTGTGGATTCGCTTGAGGTTTGCTCTGCCCCAGGGAAAAGCAAAGAACTGCCTGCAGTAATTTCCTGGCTGACACTGAGTGTGCTAACATCTAGGCCCCAGCTGAGTGAACCTAGATCAGTTTGAGATCTGTTAATATCTTCTGATGACCCACTGTTTGGGGTTTCCTCCATGACCAGGTTACACAGGGAAAGACTTTTTGAAGAATCAGGCTTTAAGCAGACAGAAAAGCAAAGAAAAAACACAAGATGAAAAAGATAAAGGCGGACTTGATGAGAAGACACAAAATTTATATTTTACAAGAGCAGTTTTAGTTTAAAGAATGAAGTGACTAAATTAAGGCATTTAAGGAAAAGCTATGTGGTTTGCAACATTTGAAGGCAATAGATTATAATGCAAAAGAGCAGCACTGATAGACAAAACCAAAAAACTATATATAACACCACACTGATTAAAGATGTCTCTAGAGTGGTTGCGATTTTGGGAAGAGGTCTTACCGGCTGCACCAATTCGCTGCTTGTCTGTATAAAAGAAAGTCATACATATAAATACGTACATGTACAGAAAAAGAAGAACATAATGTACTCTGTTTTAGTAGCAGTTCATTAATTAGCAGTTCTCTAACCAGCAGCAGTTACCAAATCAGTGTAGGGAAGGAGCAGCAGGTCCTTTCCTGCCACTCCACAGAAGAGTAATCCCAGGCCATTGAATTTTAAGCCTCTGCACTACATTATAAAAAAAGTCACATCTTGCTTTCCTTATTGCAGGAACCCTACTACACCTCTATTGAAAAGAGGAGTTCCTCTATGAGACACTGACAAGGAAGGAAGCAATGCAAATGGCAGTGGGGCTTACTTGTATTTACACTCAGGCAGCACTGCATCACTCAGGCAATGCAGAGGACCCTGAGCTTGCAGCCCTTACTTTCTGTCATCCTACAGAGGCATTTACATCCGCAGAGTAAGGCACTGAGTCATAAATCTGCTGTCTGCACTGCCATTTCAAAGAGATACAAATGTTGTATGGAAGTTCAACAACTCCTATGAACTCAACTTATTAAGAGAAACTTAGTAAAAGGTGGAGTATCCCTAATTTCAAACTTTTAGCTGTGAAGCTCACTACATAGCTTTTCAAAACTAGAGCAAAGACAATCATCATCATCATAATCCAGAATACATCTATAATATTAAAAAGATAGAAATAAAACTGTGCAAAATGATGTTGATAAAGCTACCTACTGTAAGTTTAGAGCAATACATTCACAACACTTCTGGGTTATTTGAGCCGGTCCAGATACTTGCAGCCTTGAAATTTTGGGTAGTCTACATATGTCACAAGTTTTTTCAGGCTTTATTTAACCTTACTCAATAGAAAGAGATGGACGTTTAATATACATCACTTATGGTATGTTAACAAAACAATACTGTAAATCTAAATACAAGTATTCACAGATTTCTGTGCTGGCTGAAGCTACAAAAGGTAAAAAAATGAATGTACCAGGCTCCACGTCAAATGAACCCAGCTAACTCCATGACATAAAGTCAAAAGAAAGCTCACACAAAGGAGTTGTTTTCTTACTGCAGATCATTACATCTGATTAAAAGTGTTTGTCATGGTCTGTAAATTCTTTATTTTGGCTTTTGGCAAAAGCATTTTACATCTGAGTTTAGGTTGTTACAAAACCAAGAGGCACAGAAATATAATTATATATGGCAGGCTTACCGTCCATAGGTCCCATGGCAATGTCTGAAAAGAGGAGTGGAAGAAAGGCTGTCAAAAAATACCATTCATATACTCTATATCCAAACAATGTGTGTTAGTTAACCAAGATAGAATTTATTTATATGTTTATTTATAATACATACATATTCTATATATTAGCACGTGCGTATGTGTGTACTCACATATCTGCATAATATTCTTTTTCATTATATAGGATGGGCAGTATACAATGCATTTTGTTATTTCCCACTTCAAAGTAGTTGTTGCTTTCCAGCAAACTCACATTGCCACATGCATGACTAATGGTCAGATTCTGAGCCGGTGACAGAACAGATATTGGTGTCAGCTTTAAAGAGCTTACATAGGTCAGGTATTCTAACCAGTTAAAAAATTATTCAGCTATCCACTGAGAATAAGTGGGCTTTCTCACAACTCTCATTTCCTTCCTCACAACACCAGGAAGGAAAATGGCATAATTTTTGGGAAAGAAAACAAGCAAGTAGACCAATATTTTCTTCTTTTTGTCCAGTCTAACAAATATTAGTGACCTTTTAAAAGAGGAGCTAAACAGACAGATGAAAGAAAAGCAGCAGACTTCATGTAAAATATTTATAGACCACCACGTGAAAAGAACATCTGCTGTTTGGCTTCAAAACTGTGAAAGATGCTTCAAAATGTATTGACTATATTCACACCTAGGTTAAAGTTAACAAAAACGCAAAACCTAAAGGTGTTCACAAAGTAAAATGTGAAACTGAAAAATTTGCAAATGTTAAATGTGACATCTAACACTGGTGCATTTAGCTTCTTTTCTTGCCTGCTTCATATTTTGTAAGGACAAACTACTTCTCTGAACAACTTCTGCTTTGAGGCACAAAAGACAAAGTAATAACTCACTACTCAAATTTACAGCAAATTAACATCAAGAGCCATTTCTTATTCATTGTAATTTGGTTCAAGTTCAGATACATGCTGCTTCTGTGGATGTAATTCGTAAGTGTATGCTCTTATTGTGCAGTAACATTATTAACATTCAAGATCTAAGGAAAAATGACAGTCTGTTCTTAAAACTGGCACAAACCCTAAATATTCTACTGTATTCCATGAAAGAAGAGATTGCTCATTTTCCATTTTTTCATTTTCCATTTAACTTTGAGCATGAGGGGGAAGGAATAAAGTGAGGAAAATTTAGATAGAGCACAGCTAGAAAATGGAAAAGAGGGCCAGGTAGGCTTAAAGAAGTCACTTCTGAAGCAGCCATAGGAAAAGAAAAGCAATTGAGGAAGGGCAGACCAGGGCTCACTCACTGAGTAGTAGAGCAGAGGAGGGAGATAATTAAGCAAATTGTTAATAGATAAGTCATGCCAGGACTCCCAAGGAATTATACACAGATGACTACTCAAAATATCCATGACTCAGGCAAAAGCTATACACAGGTATAAACATAACTTAAAGCTCTCTTCTTAATCTCCCTACAAGCACAAGGCTCTCCAAAGATTGCAACATTATGTGTATGCTGCCAAAGCAATAACCCTGTCGAATCCAGTGAGACCAAGACCTGGACACAGGGCTGTTTTTCCTTCTAAAAACATAATGCTCTGACTCATCTACATGCTCTTGCGGATGCAGATCATCCTTTCTCATATACCTAGGTTGTGATGAAAGGTGAAAGCAGAGGAGAGACTGAAGGTGCTCAGTGAATGCTTCCTATGAATCTAAATGAAAACTTACAATGTACTTTTTTACACAGAATTATGTTCTGTATTTCATGGTACAGTTTAATCCAAAATAACTGTTTTTCGCTAAACTAATAAACTCTTCTACAATCAGTACAATAAGATGTCAGAACAAATGCATTCTGTCACAAACTCTGGTTTAATGATTCCACTGCTCTAATCAGCGTTATTACAAGCCAAAACAGTAGTTAGCAAAGCCGTATCTAGAGTTTTCTGTTATTGCTGAATGCCAAGGAATTTCATTCTCCTTCCGCTTGCCCTTCTTCACTGTTTAGACAGAGCAAAAAAACCCAAGTAAAATGCACAAAGCTTCTGCTAGAATGAAACATTCTAGCAAATCTCAGTGAGATTTCAAACAACATTTGGAATGCTGACAATGCATCACTTTTCTGACAGAGCATAGCCCATAAGGAATCAGTACAGATAGTATTACATAACTAGGGTTGCACACCAAATAACAAATTAATTAACTGAGGAAGAGATCAGCAGAGAATCAGGACTATCTCAGCCTTAAACCTTCTTGTCTTCTCACTTGTTTCCCAGTGCTGCATTCCCGAACACCTGATTAGTCCTTTCACATCTTCCTTTCACATCTCAGAACAAGCCAGACTAGTGATAGCCACAGGGATGATAGGTCTTGCTATTGCTATTGTTTCTTTGTGTACAAGACAGGGATACAGATACACTGACCAGGAGATCTTCCCTATGTAATTGCCTTCTGGGTAGTGAGGGTGAATTTTGCATTTACAAATAGCAGGTCCTGTAGGGTAAGCCAATGAATATCAGTAATTTTTTTTTTTTTTTTAATTTTCACCTTTTTTTTTTCCATATTGCTGCAAGAAACTACCACGGCAAACATAATTACTGAATGCAGAATTTCTATAACACAACATTCTAAAAGGAAACACTCTATTCTATACTCTAATTTTCCTTGAGGATAGGTCTAAAATAGATTTACAGCAATACCACTCAGATCATTCCACTGCCTGGTACAGAAGCTCCATCACAGCTAAGTAATGGCATGCTGACTCCACAAGACCTAGGTCCCCTGAGGCATCTCTCCCAATATAAAGAATCAAAGCCAAATCAGGAGAGCTGTCAGAAAAGCAAGCACTGGAGAATGAAAATGTTTACACTGCATTATTCTAAAGATTTGTCTTGGTTTTAAGACAATGTATTCCAAAGAGTGGGCCTACTGGAGTGGAAATCCCTCCCTCTAATTGATTATTTGAGTTTGGGATCAAAAGGCTTTCAGGCAAAATATAGAA
>VYZS01008547.1:78580-104904 GCA_013400695.1 Neodrepanis coruscans | reverse complement strand
ATGAAGTATGAGCATGTAGCTCATCGTTTCCAGATGGTCCCATTTCATTACCAACCACATCTGTTTGTTCTGTTCTATGAGCAAACATGTCTTCTGAGGTAACATCTGTTTTGTTACTTTCACCAGGGACTGCAGCAGGTAGTGGCCCATACAGTGATTTCAACACATTTTCAACTGCAAGTAAGACAGATTCCTGGGGGGGGAAAAACGAAAGAAGCAAAACAGAAAATATATACACATGAGTACACCTGAAAACTTAACTGACAGATTCTGAGAATACAGAACAATATGCAAAGTGATCCTTTTCAGGCAAATCTGGAGAGATTATTGCACTTCAGTTGTTCACACATGCTCAAGAAGACTCTGAACTGGCCACCTTTAGGCTCAAATATTTTGTGATAGGTATTCTGCTGCACTAGTTTACTCTGATATCACAAAATCATTTAAATGCTTTCTTTACAACAGGCTACTGACTGTTTAAATCACTATCAGGTAAAGCTATTCCTACCTAATATGGAATTAAAAGCTTAGAGTCAAAACAGGTGCAGTAGCAACATCCTATTTCATGCAAGTGTCTTTCTGTAGGTGCTTTTATGGTACATGTTTCCAAGCAGCTGTGCACCAAATGATGGAAATGAAGAAGAAAAAAACCATCCCAAACCCCTTTCAAAATNTTCAAATCAGCAAAACACGATAACTCACAGTACCGATGCTGAACTTGAAAAGTTTCTGTTCTGTTTTTCCATAAAGAACTGGAAAATTACAATTTTTTTAATTCACTACAATGACCCTTTGGTAGATACCAGGCTTAGTAGCAAGTCACAGCCTGAACACTTACTTCTTCTTTTCCTCTTCATTCAAATTCTTCCACTGCTCTTCAATTGTCAGCAGGATGTCCGTCATGCTGGTCTTTGGATTATCATTTATCAATTTTGGACGACATTCGTGAGTGAAAAATTCAAATGCANATGGAAATGAAGAAGAAAAAAACCATCCCAAACCCCTTTCAAAATAGAAATAAATTAAAAAAAAAGAAGGAAAAAAGAAAACCCAATCCTTTTTTCTAATGTCGAGGGAAAACCAGATCAAATGTGAGAATGCTGTGTTAATTTTTATACAGGTGGCACTAAACAGGCAGTCCATTTACAAGATTAACATAGACAAATTCAACAGGGTCCAAATACTGGTGTGAATACCTACATTCACTTTGAATAAGCACATTAATAACCACCTTAGTACTAATGCAGTCTTTCTAATTTCTATGGCACTTAACTGATGTCATCAATAATCTATTCACATAACAGCAAAACAGTGGTTTGATGAGAAACCAGCTCCTTTCCTGCCCACCCTCATCTTAATGTATGTGGTGTTCAAACAGTGATAACTTAGTGCAGATGTGAAGTCAAATATGAGATTTATGTAGGGACACATATCACTGGTTCCATTTAGCTTCTCTCACTATAAAGGCATCTGAGAACAAAATGGTACACATATACATCTGACAGCATAAAAATCTTTCAGATCAACTGGGAAATTAATTTTGAATAATCCCCACTTAGCCTGTTCAGTACTTTTTGATCAAAATGCTCCTGTGACAAAGGCAGGTTCTCATATAACTAAAAAAAAAACCCAAACCAAACCCCCCCAGGTACACTGTTTGCCTTCCAACTTTTTGTATTCCCCAAGGCCCTATTATGCTTACATAAGTAAAAGGCTGACAACTCAAAAACAGAGCAAAACCTTAGTTACCTTATAATGCAGCAAAACTTGAGTTTTATCAGGTGTTACATTCACATCCACAGCAGAGGCAGGTACAGTGATATTCAAAAAGAAAACAGGATATAAACGAGTACAGTCCTTGTGTGTCACCATACTGTAGTATTGTCGAATTAACTACAGATTGATTTAACACAGAGATGTCAGTAAAGGCAATAATATAGAAAAAAAAGGCACAAAACCAAAATTTGACATTATAAAAGCATAACTGGTTTGGTGGTATTTAAAGTTAAAGGAATGCTAAAAGGGTTGTCATATACATGGATGACAGGAAAATCACCAGAAGGGCGGTTACTGGTGGTTTCCATGTCTTCACAGAGAAATTAAAATAAAAAAAAAGGAAACTATTCCAAGACACTAATGGATGGTAGCTACTTGGATGTTCTGAATGATTGCACTTGGAAGAAAAGATATGGTATGCTCCAACTGGACTGCAATGCCAATGTTTCTTTCCTCAATCAACACAAATACCATTAGTTGTTTTTTAAAGAAAACCTATTTATACTGCATGCAACTACACCACTGTCTCCTTCAGTCCAAGTAAAGTCTGTTTGAGAAAGCAGCAGAAGGACCACAAACCTGCCCTTTTCCCAGAACAAGACTAATTTGTTCCTTTTATTAACACAATTATAAATTTACAGTTTTTCTCAATCTCTGCTGCTTATTGTTTTCTCTATAACCCTCCCCAAAACTCCTCCAAAAATTACAAAAATATTTAGTTGTTTCAAATTTTGTTGTTAACTACAAGGACCAAATAAAAGATATTTGTAATTGCATTTCCCTCTAGTATCCTGGATCCTTCCTCCAACAGACATTCATACTGGAGAAAAAAATATGTTAACAAGACTAAAAAATTGGAAGTGTAAAAAATGGAGAGCCATACAGACTAAAATTTAATTTTGATTCTTAAATATTGCTCAAATAACATTAAGCTTATTGAAATCTTTTCAAATTACTTTAACTTTAATATTCCCACAGTCTGTGCTCAGCTGGCATTGAACTGTAGTAATAAAAGGTCCACCAGCACTTCTTCCCCCAACAAAGTACGGAGGTAGAAGTGATGTACAGCTTGTTTCCCAAGCAGACCATTGTATTTTTATTTTGCATGGTAGCACAGTGAATCCCACAAGAACCAGGCACATCAAATACTGTGTGGAGATGGATTAGCCTTATTTGGCTCTTAACACACCAACAACAGTTCAGGGCTTACATCTACAAAGCTTTGCTTGGCAACTGAAAACAACTTCATTGCCTCCACTTTAAAACCTACATGGACACTTTGGCATGAAGGTGATTTTCTTCCCTGGTGATGGCAAGAATTAGGACAGCAAGGCTGCTCCCAGTGAAGTGCTGTGAGGTTCAGCAGTGACAGAAACCCAAGAGTATCAAATTCTGCCTACACAATGCTCAGCTGTAGCCAGTGCTGCTGCACTATCACTTTCATTTCTACCCAATGCATACACAAATTTAAAGGGAAAGTATGGGGTTTTTGCTTGATAAGCCCACAACAGAAGTGGACCAAATCAAAACTTTATTTCTGGAAGAATTCTCTTACAAGAAACTACATAAAGTTCCTTTATGGGAAATTGCACAGGTGATTCCTGCAGGCTCATACAAAGAAAGAATCAACTGTTTGGGTCTCTTGCAAAAAACATCAGCAATGACTTTTTTTTTAAACAGCCAAAAACATAAACTCCAGCTCTGTGGTGGTGATTGCAGCAAATGAAGTAGAACTGAGGCACCAGCCGTGTCAGATTTGTGGAAGGGCTTCTGTTGTAAATGTTAGCACCTTTACCTGTAGTACTCTATTTTATGTGGGAAAAAGGCTGTAGATTGCCTAGATGTCTCTGTCCTCCAAGAAATCACATTTCTATTCCTTCAAATAAAAGCTATAGAAAATATTACCTTCAGTATTTCCTTCTGAAGAACTGGACGATTATTTATAAAAATGAAACTCCTTTCTGAACTTGAAAGACTTGTCAAAGAACTGTCTGACTCAGCTTTTGGGAGAAATCCAGAAAGATTTATCTGCAATGATAAAACAAATACAGTGCAAACGTCTTTTAGAGGAACCAGAAAGGTTCTTAGAGAGGTGTGATATTAAAACACAATGGTACAGGAGCCCAATCATTCAAATGCATGCACTGCTTCCTGAAAGTTACAATATAAACAGATAAATGCACTTAAAGAGAAAAAAAAAAAAAAAAAAGGGCTGAGAGAGATGGGTTCCTATCTATTTTCTTTGACCAATGGATTGAGATATTTCCCATCTGGACTGCCAGCTGCAGCAGGATGCTTCCTGCAGCTGAGGGCTGTGGAAAGCCAGGCCAGCAGCTTTAGGCTCACTGACTGTGGGGCTGTCAACATAAACCCTGTACAAGCTAAAGGCACATACTGCTGCCCAACCTGGCCAAGGCAGCAGTGAACCACCCCTACAGGGAAAGCCCAGGGCACCTTAAATAGCCTTTCAGAGGGCATTTATTCAGGGCACCTAAATTTACCTACGCCACCTGTATCCAAATCATCTGACTCTCAAGAGTGCTGAGCACCCACGATTCACAGGCTGCAGCAGAACCTGTGAGCACACAGCACTGCCAGGGAGCCCTGGAAACAACATATGACTTGTGTACCTAACATGAACTCCACGTTTTAAGACTTTTCTCTTGAGATTCTTTAGGTTTTTTAGGTCAAAGTACGGCCAATGACTTGTGCTGCCTGTCCCATCACTCTCCCTCCCCCCCACCAGGCAACTTTGAAACTGTTGGATTGGTTTCAAATCAATCTGGTAAAGAAGCAGAAATCCCAAAGGTACTGTATTTCCCCAATTCCTGATAACTGACAGCTGTTTGGAGAGGACAGTCTCAAGGAAATGACCTTACTAAGGAAAAGGCAATTGCAACTTTTCAAAAGCCAGGACCCATCAGCATGCAAGAACTGACCTGCTGGCCACCCCACATCCTGCCCAAACTAGGATGTGGAGGAACACTAGGGCATCATGAGGATGGAGAGTTTGGAGACAGGGGAAAGTCTGGAGAATGTTCTGGTAGCAGGGTGGGTCACTGAAACAAGACCTCATTAGCTCTGCGTTTGGCAGAACCCCTTGTGTTTACTAAAATCCAAATTACCACGCTTTTGAGACGGAATTTAAAATCCCTGGGATTTGGCCTGTCCTTCCCACTCATCTACGTCACACCAGCTCTCTGCTCATGTGCTCCCTCACTCCCCCTTGACCTTGTAACAAGCATTCTGTGCTAAAGCTGGCGTGTTCTGGTCAGCAACCTTGCACAGAACCAAACACCACTGGTCAATTTAAGGAGGTGTCAAGTATCTGTTGGGTGATTATCAGAAAACAACATGCAGCACTTCTAGAATTTATTCTGCAACCTTAGCACATCCTCCCTGAATGTTCCTCCTCCGCTCTTCAAGCTCCTTCTCTAATTCACAAATATTTGCACAAGTCTTTCACTTCAAACAATATTTTTATATACAGAAAACATTAAAGCAAAACTGACAATCTCTTATTAAATAACTCATTTTAGAAGGTGCCAGATTTAGAAATGGCTGACTGTTGTTACTATTTAAAGCCACACAGAATATCAGTATGCTCATTAAAAGTTATCTATAATTCATAAAACTAGTCCTATTAAACTTTTTAAGTATGAAAGTATAAGAAGTATAAAGGCAAAACTACAAAGACTTAGAAAGATTACAGAATCTTTGATTTCAAATTCGATCAACTGTTTTCAAAATTAATACTTTAATAAACCTCACAACTTATATATGTATTAAAATATATCTATGGTAAGTGGATAGCAGAATGTCTTTCTTTAATACTGTTTTTTTTCCCTGTGGCACATGTATCTGCTAAACTTAACCCTCACAGAAAAAGAAGAGAGCAGGAAAATCTCCTGTGTAAAAGTTTTCAGCCGAAATAGATATATGTATGTACAAGACAGGGGATCTGAAAAGCATAAATGCTGTTCTGTTCATGTAAAACACTGTACCAATTGTTTATTTTCTTAGTTTTCTCTTTATTTTACAAGTAGGTCCTGAGTTTAGATGCTTTAGAGTCAACTGGAAATGTGTCCTTGTTTCCTTCAGTGTTCACAATGGAGATGCTTTGGAGAAGGCCAGTCTATAAAACCCCCAGATCACTTGTTAGAGAAGTTTTAACTCTGCAGTAAGGCACAGCAAAATTATGTTTGTCTTTGGAGCAGACTTTGCAACAGAGAAATATGAAGCTACATAAGGAAAAAGCAGGAGTTAAAAGAATGAAAGAGCTGCCCTCTGGTCTGTGTGCTGAATGAGACATGGATCTGATGGGAAGGAAAACTGCCTTGGCTGTAAATACCTATTCCAATACCTGCACACAAGGGAGAAAGAAATGGTTACACAGGCAACTTAATTCTATCATTTTGTAGTGTTTGGCTGCTTAGTTTAGAAACATCCATGGTTTCTGAATGTCAGTTTGTGTGTGAGCATTATGCATGGATCACTTATACACCTATAAATGATGCACGTGGTATTTTACACACTATTTAGAGACAGAGAGAGAGATGGAATGTTCCCCAACTTCTATTCAAGGAATATGGATGCCTCACGATACAGCAGAGAAGTAATGTGAGAACCTGAGTGCCTCCTTCAAGCCAGTCCCTTCTAAATACCCCCATGTCTTCCCTTTGGAGCCCCCTGCATTTGCCCTGCAGGCACATCCAAGCTACATTCAGGTAAGAATAGCTCTGGATGTTCTGTTCAGACAGAAGCAACTAAAACTCGGTAAAACAAGAAGTGACTTTGCTTTTTTCCCCCCTCATTTCACTGCATATCTGCTAAAAGCATTCTGACAAACTCAAGATTTAAGTCTGAAAGATGCTATCAAACTGTAATACAAATACACAGCAAGACTTTTATTAAAAGTCTGAATAATGCCATTACACACTATGCTGAATCCAGTGTTGCTAAGTTGTGTTTAACAGCCATTGTGACTTTACAGGGATTCCAATCATCTCATGAGACTGGTCAAGACTTATTACTACAAGATACAGGAACATGCAACTTAGGAGGTTCCAAAGTAGCAAGACTCTCCCTTATAAAAATGTCTCCAACAAAAATGGAAGCAGAGTAAAAAATTTCTGAAAACATTAGACAGAGGAGAGTATCATAGGGAATTCCCTCATTTTCAACAGGGGCAAAGGAAGCCAAGGGCATTGAATTTTTTGAAAACTTGCAAGTACTTCCATGAAATACATGTTTGGTGGAAATTTGACACAACTTGCCTTCTAAGTATGTGTTTCTCTGGCTGCTCAGGTGGCCCTCACAGAAATTGAGGGGATACTCTTCAGAGTACCAGGCTAAGAGGCCACGAAGATGAGAACGATCTAAATACTTAGATATTAATCAGAGCACAACTTGCCTGTGGGCCAGGAATCCCAACTAGGACAGCTCTGAGCAATCAGCAATTCTGCATTTGTCATCACAACTGTTTTTACTGCCATTTAATCAGTGCCACATGAGTCCTGACAAGATGATTCTTGGAGTGGGTTTTCAATCACCAAACCAATTAATTTTACAGAGAGGACAGTAATAGAATCAAATGCATTAATCAGATGTCAATCTGGAGACATACCCTCTTTTTCCAAGTCTCCTTCTCTTCGAATATTGTCTTAGCTCTCATCATTGACAGGTTTTAAGTGAATTTGGGAGAAGGAAGTTTAAACTCACCTCAGGATATTCACAGCAGTGTTGAAAAGGTACCATACTGCCCATAACGGCTGTTCCCAGAACTGACATACAGGCCATTTTGTGATCTGACACCCTGGTCTTCTGCCAAATAACTGCCTGAAACAAATGGCACAGAGTCAAATTTTTGACATTATATTTGCTGAACTCAAGTCATGTCTATGAACATGTATATGCAACTGCACACACACTGTATATGTAACATTCTGTACTCTGACCCTCTGAAAATCACAACTTTCAGGGTTAACAGAGTTAATGTGGTACTTTTTGGCACGTCTTCTCATATAGTATTTATTATTTAGACTCAAAGCAACTGGAAAACATAGCAAAGGTTGTATTCATGGATGATATGTGGATAATCTGGACTTCTGCACCTGAAGCAATTGTTAAGAAGAAACCAGTCCAAATGCTACTTGTCTTCGGTATACAGCAGTAGGATTTGTGTTCTTACTGAGCACATAAATTCAGGGTTTATGACATGTCTCTGACACAGTGGCCAACATCTGAAGGTGGGCACTGCAATGCTTATGCTACTTATGCTGAAGAGGTAGGTCGTTTTGGTAGAGAACAGGCCATTAGCTGTCCACTCATAGCTCTCACCTGGATACTCTTAAGTCTATAACAACCCTTGTAGAAGTTAGAAGGATGAGGGAAAAGCTCTACTTGCTACATATCTTGCAATACTGTTGCAAAGACTTGATTAATACAGTAAGGCAATATGAATTTCAACTTGCAACAGAAGCTACCTATCAAGTTCTCGTCTGTATACAGAAAGTATTAGCTGCTTTGGGAGGTGAAGTTTTGTCTCTCACTAATGACAAGTCCTATACCGAACAGTAGAGGACAGAAATTTAAATCTGATGACTTTCACTCTTGTGTATCAAAAATTAAAAAAAAAATTGTTCTTTTAGTTGGTTTCCTGCTTCTAGGCAACAGACTGTTACATTCAAGTCCACTTTGTTTTCGTCACTGTTAGACCTGAGTGCATTTCAATGTTCAACCTTCAAACACGAAAGAAAAAAAATGCAGCAAGTTGTATTTTAAATCAAATGTTACAGCGTTGCTAAAATTTATGTTTTCAGTAGGTGCTAAGTGTCCAATGAATTCAAAATGAGCTCAGAGTATTCCAATAGAGGATGTTCGCTGAAAGTGTGGTGAGAGAGAAAAAAATACACCAGCACTCATCTCAAGAAATGCAATACACAGCCTTAAAATTCCACCTGTCCCGTGGGATATTTGCTGGCCTTCAGGGGTGAATTCCACAGAAGAACACAGCGCTCCTGTAAAATGATCTCTCCTCCTACAGGACAGGTGGAATTGTAAAGCTTTGAGTTTCTTGAGCCTAAACTATTCGCCAAATGTTTAATTTTTCATTTCCATGTACACTCTGAAGCATTTGTGAAGTGGGACTGTGTAGTCCTGCCTGAATCTAACTCATCTCTTAGTCACCAGCCTGAGAGCCCTTTGCACTTGCTGGATCACAGCTCAGTCCTCCTACAGCCTGAACCCCCTCAAACATAAAGGACAATTTATGTCAGGGAGGGCAGTGAACAGAAAAGGGAGAGAAGGAGAAACGAGCAAGCAGAGCCCTGGGCTGGGTGTCCACAGCTCTGGCAGGGAGTCCCCACCGTGCTCCAGAGGGAAAGGACAGCCTGGGGCTGCCCAAGGCACGCTGCCTCTCAGCCTCTCTGCTCTACACCTGCTCTGAGCCTCCTCAAAGACATTTTGGAGTGATGAAAGAATCTGTCCTCTTCCTTAGAGCGCCTCTTATAAAACATATCCTGTACTGCTTCTATTTTAAAGTTGATTACTTAAAATGGAAACACAAAGTGCCAAGCAATTTTTTCTTTACTGGATATATTTTAAATTAAATGCATGTGACCAAACTGAGAAAGACACTTGTTACATGACTAATATAAACATCATGCTGTTTATTTTAGGTTATGCTAATGTGATGTTGCAGGTACAGATATAAATCATAGCTGCTGATTAATGCAAGGTTATTACACTGCTTGACCTGCTGAATGGCTGATACTCAGAACTGTGAAAAGATCACTTGAGTAAGGTGGAAAATGAGAACTTATTAAATGCAAACTTGCTAAAACTAGATACTGTAGTAAGTTCAGACTAGCTTTTTAACTAGTCATATATTTATCAGATATTAGTACCACAGACAAAATTTTAGAGAACAATTACCACTGTAGGTTAAATTAAAGCTCACATACTAAAAAGGCAAGGCGACTCCTAAATTTCTGCATATCTGAACACAGAATAGAGTATATATTCGTTTTTAGCCCTGACTGCACATTATGGAGCAACAATATAGGAAGAGCTGGTAATTTAAAGAAAATTATTTTTCTAGACTCTCCAATTGTATCAACAGGCATTAAAAAATTCACAGAGAAACAATGCCTGTTCCATCCAACTTGTTTTAGAAAGTGCCTGTTTCCATGAGGTCCCTGCAATACCCTATTTTTTTAACCTTGCTTATACCCTTTAGTTTAGCTAAAAATACACCCCACACACACACCCCAAATTTTTTTTCTAGGTCATATAAAGCGGGTGTCCAGGATGAGCCAAGGAAGAATCTGACTCCGGTCAGTATGATGACGCTGCAGAAACAGCCTACTCAAAGATATAGTATTACACATGGCCCATCTTGGGTTTTGCTAGAGCTGGCCAAATATATCCCACCTCTCTCCCTGTTTCATTGAAGGGGATTGCATGATCTAGATATTACAAAAAATCTACTGCACATATACAGAAGGTACGTGTGTCTGTGGGCACCCATCTTCCACCCCATGCTGCCCTAGGACATGTGCATACTCCCATGGAGGAAGACAATGTGCATTCCAACTTAAAGGATTCTATGACTCCATGCACACATGGAGTAAGCATCCATCATTTCAGGATGCATACACAGAGCCCAGAAGGATTCCTTGAAAAATCCTTCATCAAGAGTGGAGGAGTATTCAACCTTCTCCCCCTGGGGTTCCTGGTATATGGCACTATGGAGAATTAGGAGCTGCTCAATAATTTTTTCCTCAAAGACACCAAGGAATGACAGAGAAAAAAATGCACACATTCCATGTCCCTAACTATCCTTCACATTCAGAATTTCTACCAGCAGCTACGACGATTTGCAATCATAGACGAAAGGAAAATCTTAATTAGAGCTGGGGACTGAATGCTGTTTCCAGGTGTGCCCACCTCAGTACAACTGTAACACTACAAGTTAAACCAACCCATCCCACTATTACTGCATAATGGCAGTAGCTTAACAAAGTAGACTTTTACTACCCAGAAACCACTTATTTTCTTAATTTGTGACAGTTCTGTAATAAAGTCTGAGGGTGCAAAAGTCTAGTTGAGCAAGCAGTTGGACATGAACTGTAGGTTTGTAATGTAACTTGGCATAGCTCTAAAAGAGAACTGTATTTCACAGTCTCTCCAAAATCCTGTCACCCTGGCATCCAAGATCTCTCTGTAGACAGTCAACTCTTTGGGCCAGTAGGTTCCTTAGCTTCATTGACTTAAAACCTAATAGCTCATTAGGCTTCAAAAGAAAGCAACGCTGCTGAGCTGTTAATAGAGTACACCAACAGGAACAAAGCCAGGCAGCAATATCCCAAGTTTGAGTTGAGCCCAAGGGAAACAAAAAGACATCACATGGCAGTCCATGTACAACATCTATGATCTCTTCAGTTCAATGATGCACAGCTCCAATGGCTGGCATGCTCTCTGCAGTGAAAGAAAACCTATCAGCTAAGGGCAAGAATAGATCAAGATAAAGTCTTAACAACATTTTTTGGAATCTCAGCCTTGAAAAGTGTTGATGGTTTTCAGCTCCACGCCGTAACTGGTGTCCTGTTTTAAAACCATTGCTAAGTTACCTTACTAAAGGAGAGCACTTACATAAACTTCCTCTGTAAACTGATAACACAATTGTTTTCTAATTTAGCTTATAAAAAAATTATGTACCTAATCAGAATTATTTTCCCCATATATTTTATACTTGCCCTTAAGGAATCAATTGTTACCCCCATTTTGTAAGGGATGGTGGGACAACTACTAGTGGAGATATGGAGCAGAGAAACTCAAGGCACCATTTTTCCACCCATCGGATGCAGCTGACATACCTGTCTATCCCATGGGCATCACATATTACAGCTATCAAGGCGATTTGTTGAAAGACAGTCATTTTCTATAGCACTGCCCATCCTACAAATTCCAGCATATTCCCTACTCAGATTTCCCTTTTGTGATATGAGAGCACCTTCTCAATGAACAGGCTTTCTTGAGCAAGACACTGAGGAGAAATGCTTGGATTTGAGACTTGGGAGGTCAGTCAGGAAAGGAGCTAACAGATATTTACACCTGTTTTCAAAGCCTTTCAAAAACTACAAAGACTATGAGAGTTACAAGTGTTTTGACTGCTTTAACCACACGTGTTCAGCTGTGGGTGTTCAGAGAACGTGATCTCCTGTCATGACCAGGTGACCTCACCCAGTGGATGAGGGAAAGGCTGTGGATATTGTGTACCTAGACTTCAGTAAAGCCCTGGACACCGTCTCCCACAACAGTCTCTCGGAGAAACCAGCAGTCCATGGCTTGGACAGGTGCACTCTGTGTGGTGTAAAAAGCTGTCTGGATGGGTGGGCCCAGAGGGTGCTGGTGAATGGAGTTAAATCCTGTTGGCAGACAATCACTGCTGTTCCCCAGTGGTCAGTACTGGGGGCCAGTCCTGTTTAATATCTTTATCAATGATCTGGATGAGGGGAACAAGTGCTCCCCTCAGTTTGTAGGTAACACCAAGCTGGATGAGAGTTGAGGGTTCTGGACAGGCTGGATCGATGGGCCAAGGCCAACTGTGAGGTCCAACAAAGCAAAGTGCCAGGTCCTGCACTTGGGACACAACTCCCTGCAGTGCTACAGGCTGGGGGAAGAGAGGCTCCTAAGGTGCCCTGTGGANCACAGTATGGTTTAGTGAGCAAGCTGGTATTCACTCAAAGGCTGGAGTTGATGTTCTTGGAGGTCTTTTCCAACCTCAATGATTTTATTAAAAGGTTCTTCCCCCAGAGGGTGGCTGGGCACTAGAAAAGGCTGCCCAGGGCAGTGGTCACAGCACCAAACCTGACAGAGTTTCAGAAGCACTGGGACAATGCTCCAGGCACATGGTGTGATTCTTGGGGCTGTTCTGCACAGGGCCAGGAGTTGAACACGATGATCCTTGTGGGTCTCTTCTACTTCCAGATATTCTAAGATTCTATTAAATTCCATTTCCATAGCAGGGGGAAAAAAAAACCTACTGCCAAAAAAGAGTTTCCAATTCAAAATAGTCATTCAGAGGATGTACAACATCACAGTGAATTCTATTTAAATAATGAGATGTTTAAAAGCCTTTTTAAAATAGCAGTTAACAAAAATAACATACCCAACTGTGACTAAGTACTTTGCTAAGGAAGAGGAAATATTCCCATGCGGCTTTGGAAACATCCTTATTCAGCTGACCTTTTTTTTAATCGTACAAAGTGAGTGCAAAAGCTTTGCAAGAGCTAAAGGCACATCTCAGATTCTGCAACACACACTGCATATGTGAAACAGTAATTGTTTTGAGATTTCAGACATATACTGGGCTGTCATTTGAAAAAAGTGATGGATGAGAAACTGGAAACCTCGAGGAATTAGTAATAGGATATAAAGCATTTCACCTCTAGGTCACCAGTTCAAATTCAACCAGGTTGGTAGTGACCAAAAGTAGTTACCATCTGGCAGCTGTTCTCTGGCTGATGTAAATTGAGTTGAGGGTCTCAGCGCATTTCCTAGTGGACAGGTGTCCTCAGCACAAAAAAACACCATAATTAACTCTCTGTTGGGCTTTCTCAGCAAAGCCATGGAACAACGAATGGAAGTAAAGACTAAGCTGTACTCCAGGTCAGCATGAAAGCATGCTGGCTGCAAAGCACTTCAGATTCTTAATCATAATTCCTCTTTATATTTTAAGACACAAAGATTAGGGAGGGACTTAATTTATCATCATTACATTAAATGAAGTAGACTTTCCAACTCAAGATAGAGCTTATGTGCTGCTATTTCTGCTCAGTGCAGATTTCTTTTCAACATGCAGCTAACAGCAGAGTCTGGAATCAGTGAATGAATGTAAAGTATAATGCCATTATTAAAAATGCTAAATTTACACTAGTGCACTCACTCTGTCTCAAAAACCCCACACTTATTACGGAGGACAGAGATAATGAAAAAAACCTCGAGTTTGCATTATTTGATCAAAGCTGTTGGTTAAGATTATGCAACTTTGGAAATGGAGGAGACTTTAAATCAAAAAATGAAGATGACATCTTTTAAGTCAACACCAACAAAGGGGTTTTGGGGAAGAATATCATCCACAGTCACTATATGAGCTTTTAAATGGACCTTGCAACATGAAGTTCTGACTTGTGACTCTCTCAAGAAACAAACAACACACAGTTCTAGGCAGAACTGCCTGCGACCAAGGCTTCACAAAGTGTTATACATGAAAACACTGAGAAAAAAAATATTCCCTTATGCTGAGTTTTCCTCAACAAGAACTGGAAAATTCAGTGAGCCTGTTTACTGAGCTGATCTGTACTTTGCACAAAACATGGGACTTGTGGTGTGTGGTATGATCAGCTGATAAGGCACCATCTAAACCACTTGCCACGGTAATGTTTTGGGCTGTATTACATCTGGAATTCTTAAAACAGTTATTGTGAGTCCTCTCTCCTTTTGGCATTTGTGGAATAAAGGCAACAAAACCAGAATTGAAGCCAAGAGGCTGCAGAGACCGAGCCAAGGATTACTGGTAATGGCCAGAGAAGAGTGTGAAAACTGCAGTTCCAGGGAAGAGCCCTGGAACTACCAAAAGCTGTGTTTTACCACCTCAAGGAAAACACAGCCAGAGCTCATGGGTGGTTAGAACGTGGCATTTTGGGCTGAAGGGTCTGATGCAGTTTAAGCAGTAGCTGACTTTGGAATGTTCTTAGCACGCCTTCAGATAACATTAACTTTAAATAAACTTGCTGAATACTCATGTAAATTATTTCCATTTGGCTGTCTCATTATTCAATATGCTTTCAAGGAACATGGTGATGAAAGAAGAAAAATACCTCTTTCTAACATAACCATACTGGCAAGAGGATCAACATTATCAGTATTCAAAGAATGTCTTGGCAGGATAAACCTTCATAAAAAGAAGGAGCACTAGCTAATCCAAGTTGTCAAAATAGCAATAGTACTTCAATGGTTGATCTGCAAAGTGATTCATTATTTATTGCTAATGCAAACAAAACATTCTAAGCAGAAAGAGTATTTCCTATCTGGGAAATCACTGATGTGGAGTACACAATTAATAAACCCTAGGAGGACTGGTAAAAGAGAATCTATTTTCTTCCTTACTAAAAAAGCAACACAAAGGCTGGAGGAGCACTGTCTGATTTCTTTTCTGTGAAGAACCACACTTAATGGTAATATTTTCCAAACTGAACACAGATATGTAGCAGAAAAAGGAGGGAAATTTCTGAAAATTTCATTCAAAAGCATACCACACAGACCTTTAAAAAAGACATAAACTTTTTGTATTCTTTGAAAAAAAAAATCTCAGCCAAATGTGATGGAAATAAAACATGCAGTGCATCATGCATCCTAAAACCACACATACATCCAACAGCTCTGTAAGAGGCCTGACTTGTCAAAATAACTTTCTGCTGGAATCAATTAGGCAATCATTTCCAGTGCCAGTTTCAGCCTCATTACATTCTTCCTCAGTAAAGCAGGGGCTGTGCTTTCACAGACTCACAGAACAGTTTGGGTTGGAAGGGACTTTAAAGATCACTCAGTTCTGACTCCCTGACATTGGCAAGGACACCCTCCCCTACATCAGGCTGCTTAGAGCCCCATCCAACCTTCCATTCTCCTTTAACTTCACATAAAACACAGGAGTTTAAAAACTGGGGGAATTTGGTTCTGGTGTTTTGTGTTCTTTTTGAGGGTGGGTGGGTTTTTTTGGTTGTTTTTTTTAAGTACTGTTTTTTAATATAAGATTTCTTTGAAATATATTTTCATTTACACTTTTTTTTGCTTACTACCCTTTTGACTCTTTCCTTGTCTCATGTAGCAGCTCATCTCTGCTATCTTATTGCTCTTTCAAGCCTCAGAACCTGATCATACACCCAGTGTGTACCTTTTTCCATTGCAACAGAAAGTCCTGGCTCAGCCTCAAGAATTCAGGATTCTAAGAACTCCTCTGAATAACTGCATACACAATTTGTCTTTTAAATGACTATGTAATCTATGAGATACATGAAAAGGAAGCCATTCTAAGAAGTTGATTCTTTCTCCTGGCACATTTCAAACAAAAATACAGTAATAATAATATTGTAATAATACAATAAAGTTAGCACCTAAAGGAAAAGAAGGTAAAGAATATTCATATCCTGTTATAAGGTAAAATGAGTGCACATTGACCTACTGCAAGTTGCTATACACTGGAAATTCAGAATTTCAAATCCCTTAAAAGGTCTGATGCAACAGGTAACCTTTTCTTTTACAAGGAATGACAACAGCAGTAGAAAGACAGGAATCTGCATCCAAATTCTTTTACATTCAGTCCAGTTTTTAACCTTTAAAAGCATCTCCACAGGCACAGAGACAGACCACATTTTCTGTCTGACTTCTTAAGCCTCTCATTTTCCTTTCTCAGCAACAGCTACTGAGCGACCTCTTGTGATGAAATGTTCAAACACTTTCTCACTTGTTCTCCTTTTTTCTAATGAAATTAAATGAATAAAAGGCCAGCAGTGCAAAATGAAGAGTCAAAAAAATCAGCACCATCTCTCATCACAACGAATGATACTGCCTGGATTGGGTATTGAAGAATGTACCTCTGAAGCTCATGGGATAGGTGGTCAATACCAATGTGCAATGGCAACTCTCATGCCACTCTTCACACCATTTTTGTAGTAAATGTTGTAAAAATGACATGTGATCACATTGTTGCCACTTTATTAAAATAAGTAGAGAAAAAAACAGGATACACAATTGTCTAATTAAAGAGGATGAAATCAAAACACTATAAAAAAGTCATTTGCAACAGAGAGGGCAAAACCAAACTACCAATAAAAGAGAAAATCAGTTTTATTAACCAGTATTTAAGACCAATATTGTGAACCCCTGCTAGATACACCAAGAAGCTCAACACAACAGTAGAAGCAGATACCCCTCAAGATCTCTGGTTTCAGACTCTCAGTGCTCCCAATGAAATGTGACTGAAAGTAGCTACACTTTCTCAGCTTTGAAACACTAATTCTGTAATCTTGTTTTTCCGTGTCTCCACACCAATATTTACAAGTACACACAAAAATATAACTCCAGAAAAGGAAGGGCAATCTGTTTTCATCTCAGGAATGCACACAGTGCCATTTATTATTCCCACTGAAAAGGAACTGAAGTGTGAATGTTTGGTTGATGGAGTAACTGATCAAAACTTCTCAAGGAACAGGCCAAATTAAAACAAAAAACTGTTATTTTAGAACAGAAACAGAACTGCTGAGGGATCCGGCCACCAGAGGTCACTGTCTCCTTTGCAGCAACTTTGAATTTCATTACACAATTTTCTCTCTGAGGTGTCAAAACCCAGGGTACAGCCAATGAAATCCCCTCCGTTAAATTTGGGTCAGGTCAAGGCAAACCACTCAACGTGTCATTTCTGTGGCCGTGTGTCTGATTTCAGTAGCTGTGAAGTCAAAACAGCCTCCAAGTAGCCTCTGAACTCATTCCCTAGATCTAAACAAAGAACTACAGCCTGTTTTTATAACACACATTACTGTTCTTACACTCAAGTAGCAAATTGCTTTGAATTTTTTAGCCTTTTTAAATAAAATCATCTTCATGTATTGAGCTCTTATGATTCAGCACACAGCAAACCACCTGTATGAGCTGCAGTGTCTGCCCAGGTAAACAGCCTAAACAAGTATGTTTTCCAAGATTGTTCAGCTGGCTTTGGCAAACACTTGATCAGGCCCCATGGCCTAAGTAAGGTCTCTCTTCTTTGTCTGCAAAACACCACCAACATCTTTATTAACCACCAGCATGAAAAGTAACTTCTGTACTTCATATATCTAACCAGGCATCTGTTGGAAGAGACCAAAAAATATCTGAGCTTGAGTTTGAGAAGTTTAAGATCAAAATCTGTAGCCACTATAAATACACAACTATGAATGGAAAAATAAGTAGAAATCCAAAACAAAGCTGTGATGAAAAAAGAATCCTAGGAATGAAAACTTTGATGTAAGTATTAGATGAACTGCATAAACTCATCAGAAACTGATCCTTAAGACAGCTGATGGAGAAAAAACTCATCATTACCTTGTTATGTATCAGTGTTATCCTCAGGTCTGGTTTTATGATACCATATGCTGTCAGTAGATCTTGGACTTTTTTCAGTTCCTCCTTACATTTTCTATTTGTTGAGTAAAACTGCTTTCTCACAGGAAGATTCTTAAACAAACTCAGGACTGTTACTGTGGTACCTGCAAGCAGATGATAAAAAAATTAAGTAGAAATGACACTGAGCAAATCACTGAGGAAACTTTATTTTTACTTGAAAAGACCTGTTTGCATGCTGCTGCACAAAATAAACTCAAGTAATGCTAAATTAGCTTATTAGCATGAGAAGAAATATACCAAATTAGCAGTCATCCTCCCCCCAAAAGTATCCACAGATGTCAAGAGCTGTGATTCCCCTCCTTTATTTAATGACTGCAGCATTAAGCTTTTGTTCATACACACTGACAAGAGCAAGAATCAGCACTAAATAAAGCTGAAGGCTCTTTCAGTGGACACTAAGTTAGTCTTCATTATCAAAATGATTAACAGACTAGAATTTAATCACAGATATGTGGAGGCCAAGGCTTCATTAAGGGCCTTCACAAGCATTTGCTTGAGGGTAGTACCTGCAGAGCCAGGCAGTTCTATCCAAGGTACAGTACACAGTGAGAGGAGGAATATTCATCTGTCAACACAATCACATAAATCCCAAGCCCATAAGGATATTGGAAAGTGTTAAATGTATGTCACAGAATGCAATCAATCATTCAAAAATTTTGACACAAGACACGGCAATGCAACCCACAGGTTTTCCAGTCATGAAAAATACTATAGTTTAAACCTTTAAAAGAATCCCTAGTTAAAATAAGCTACACATCCTCCCTGCAGGTGAGAAAGAACTGTGACTTTGTCAGGTTGCTTCCAGCAATTCCTCTGTATAGCAGCAGAGCAAGGATTTTGCTACATACAGAAACATTACTTTGGTCTTGAACAAATCTTTCATAAAGACCTAGAGCACTGAATTTTTATAGCTTTTATTTCCACTGTCAGCTTGAAGTGAGTCAGAGAAGGAGAGACTGGTTTATAATGAGTCTCTAGAAGAACTTCCAAGACACATCATTTCTTCATTACGATATGACAGCACATCCTCAGCTGACAGACACAAGGCAAGAAACGTTTATGGCTGCAAAGATTTCATACTCAGCCTTCAAGTACAGAACAGGTATTTCAACATCAGACACAGAAACACAAAATACTTCTGTCACAATACAACCAACACCAGAACAATGATATCCTACCTTGCCCAAGATGGGAAGGCTTTTTAGAAGTTATGTGTCCCTTGCTATCCAAAGCATATTGAGTGCTGAAATCATCATCAGCTGTCTTGGTTGTGACCAAAACCTGAAGTGAGTGATTTTAAAAAAACTTTGTTAATGATAGACAAAGTTCAGAATGAACTCAGATAAACCACTGTCACCACTGCGTCATTTCAGTCACCAGAATTACACTTAATTAGTTTATAAAATTTTTCTTCCACAGGTGTTTCTTACAGGCACCGAAACGTTGTGCATTATTCTTCACATTTCCACCCATTTAACTAACAGTATTTCAATCACACTACTACACAAAACATAGCAATTTCCACTTCCTACAACACACACTGCTCTGTCTTCTGTTCTAACACAGGTTAAATAAACAACTAAATCAATTGACAACTTGGCATTTTTATCCTCTGTGAGAGAAGGCAGACTATGACAACTTCTTAAGTTCAGGTGAGATTCAATAAACTTAACGACCACTCTCAAACAAACAGTGTATTATTGTTTCCACCCCCAAACATATCTAGCAATCACCCACTGCATGTTTTGTAAGCCATTAAGGTAATACACAGATGGCTTTAGCAAGAGCAGTTATAAATCAGAGTTCAGAGGTACCAACATTTTGAACAACACAACCACTGAACTTTAACCACCTGAAAGACAAAGTTTATCACACAGACAGTGCTTCAGAGTATTCTGGTGTATTTTAGTGTCTTGTATGAATCATTCAGAGATCAGTCATGCCTCTGGAGAGAAAAACAGGAATTGATTAACTGGAAATTACTAAATTACAGACCTACTTAAGGGCCAATAGCAAATAACTCCAAACTGAAACTTCAGGGGGCAGTTTGGGTGGGCAGAATGCAATGAATGCCAAGAGTGTTTAATTAATATAATTACTGATACAAGCATTAAAGTAATACCTATTAAAGCACTTCATACACTCAAGCCACCTCCCATCTCTTATGAAACCTCAGCACAGAGCTGATTAGAAGCTCAGAACAGATAGCATTTTGCTCTGACAACTCATTAAGAGGAACCAGTGATTGCAGTCTGTCATCATCTATCAAAACACCAATACTCTTGAAAGCATCTTTGGAAGTCTCCATCCAAACGAACAACCCCACTCCTGCTCAGTGCCCCATGAATGTAGCCCAGGGCAGCAAGGATCTCAGCAGTTGATGGTTCCAGTCAGACACAGGTATCAGTATCTTCCTGCAGGATCCAATCCTTGGCAGACTTGAAGAATCCCAAACTCGACCGTGGTGCAGAATGAACACAGAGAGCAGAACTGGCAGATGCTGTGCCTTTAACCAGCCTGGGCACTTCTCAGATGGCTTTGAAGAAACTTATTTACTTTAGCCAACAAGTTAAATCCAGTAAATATCAGTACACTGCCAATCCTCTTGCACAAACATACGGATCAGACTCAGACAGGTCAGGTAGCAGCTTCCTGTTTACTCACAGGGACAAAGTTTGTGCAATTGCAGTCACATACATTTCAAAGAGCAGTAAGGAGCCCAGCAAGATCCCATGACTGCTGATCACCTGGATAAGGTAGAAATGGTTACTGGAATAGCAGCTATGTGAGCCACCACCTGAAATTTCTTCTCCTGGCCACCACCTGCTGCTGCTCATTTTATTTCATTTTATTTCAAACTCTTTGGCATTATATTCCCTGACACAAAAGAAAAGAAAATACAACACAACACAGTCTATGTCTGACCTGTTCTGACTGAGGAAAATAAACAGAGCACTGCTGTGACCAGCATGACAGAAAGGCAGGGCTGACACTGACAAGAAATTCCTGTGATGTGGCTCCTGGGGCAGAGGAGAAAGGCTGCATACACAAGCCAAATGCTTTGGAAATCACATCCCTGGCAGGCTGCTGCAACAGTTAAAGCCTTTGCACTGGTATTTTCAGAAAACTTTCAAAAAATCATAACTCAAAGACCAGACACATTTATAGCAACTGCTCACCTCAGCTATGCTGCAAACTGACCCCAAAGCTTCCCCACGGAAACCGTACGTCGTCAACCTTTCAAGGTCCTCAGAAGAGCTTATTTTTGAGGTGTAGTGTTTGATGGCCATAACTGGAACATCTTCAACCTTGATTCCACTGCCATTGTCTCTTACTTCTATTTTGTTAAACCCATAATTGTCCTGAAAAGAGAACACAAGATGACAGAGCACGAAAACAACCAAATTAATTAAGGCACAAGTGTGAAGCAGCTGTGGTGACACCTTTCAGCCACCCACATACAACTGGGAGTTTTGCTTGGAGTTGGAGGAACAAACATTAAACGTCTCTGTTTAAGGGAAAAAAAAAGAAAAATACAACATGTAGGATAATAGTGATGGTTTCTCTAATCAAATAATGCAGTGCACACCGTGTAGTTTGGAAACAGCATGTGAATATAAATACAGTAAAATTAAAACAGAAATTATGTCAATTTTTGTTCAAACTGTGATGACATTTGCAGAACCTAAGCTCTAAAAAGACCTAGAGGTGGAAAGCCAAAGACCTTTTCATCTCTTTTCACTTTTCTTACCTACTTGGTATCAATTTTTTGAAATCATCCAAATGCACACTAAAGTCAGTGTGCCCTCACTTAGAACAATTTGCAGTTTCAGTCCTGATGTATGGCAACTTCATTACTTCAGTAGTTTTGTGGGTTCTATGTTCTGTCTCAATATACAGAATCTGAAATTCTACTGGCGGACAAGGCATGAATGACAACAGCAATATGCTTGCAAAGAGATTATAATCCTTTACAGAAAGAAGTAAAGGTTCCTAGAGCCTCTTCTAAAGGAAGCTTTCAAGGAAGCAAAGTCCAATCTTTTTGATTTACCTTTACATATATGCAATGTGTATTTTACTGAATTCCGATTTAAATATGTGATTTCAGCAAAAATAGAGTAAAACTCTGAAAACCCAGACATTTAAAACAGCTGAATGAAAGGTGGATTTCGGGTCCTATAACATCTCCAACAGGTGCAGCAAAGAAATGCTTCCTTCCAGCTACAGTACAATCTGCACATGTGAATTGCACCCAAAAGAACCACAAGCCAGGAGGAAAAAGTAACCAGAGCTGCAGGATCATGAACTGAACTTCTCCTAATGAGGCACCACCAGCTCTTTAAAAAGATTATGATGTAACATACAGAAAAATGTGCTGTCATGTGTAATACATCTAGGCAACCTTAAAACTGGTTTTGCTTAGAAAGAGCACCTTTAAGAGTGGCTGCCAGCACTGGTGCTGGACAGAGCACACACTGGTTGATCCCTGAAAGCTGATGGATTACTGGGAATAAACTGTGCTGTCTCACCTGGGCCTGTACTGGAAAGAGTTATGAAAAGATAGAATGTACTCCCAGGGTTACTTCCTGAAGTAAAAAAATGATGCAGTTAAAAACAAAAGGAAGGTATCTAAAGGTATTATCTGTACTCACACATAATCTGCTTTGGGAAACATCAAAAGCCTGTGGGGTAGGATCACTCATATTTAATTAACCAATACACAACAGAAATGTGGGTACCTTTCACTTTCTGTATCAATGAGCTGTGCAAAAGCTTCTCCAGGGGAAAAAACAATGCTTTTGCCCATGTTTGAGTCAGCCTCCTACTGGGAAGCAAAAGAGAACCTAAGCAATACACCTCAACTGAACACAAAAACACATGAAGAGATACAGGCAGGAAGCCTTCTATACCCTGCTGCTGTATGTGCTACTGAGGGGTTGGAGAATTTGGAGCCCCTGTTTCCCACTGTAAGTTTTACTTCCAGACCACCTACCTGCTTAGAAAAAGTGAGATTTATCCTGAATTAAAACTTTCTATGAACAATTCTCTATTTCTTTTCCAATGTTACTCATTTTTACTTGCACATATATGTAAAACACTACAGGGCTTAAACTTTGTACTCTGTAATACCTTCCTCCGTGCTCCATGACCTAAATATTACCGAGGTTATGATCCCATAAGATGTGTAAGTTGCTCTGTCAGATCTCTGACGTCAAACAAGAGGATTCAACTTTGATACACAGTGCAAAGACACTCAGTATCACCTATGAGAGTTTGGTCAATCAAGGAGGTAACAGCAATAAAACAGAAGCCAAAGCTTCCCACTGCCACCGTTTCTACCTGACAACCATCCTGCAGGTTAACTCCTGCCTGTCTGTCTCAAAAACAAGGCACTCCTATCTTTGTTCAGGCAAATGGTAACAAGTCTGAAGGAATCAGCTGGCCTTCCTAATCCATCTGAAAAAGGTTAAAACAACGAAAATGCTGCAGTTTTGCAAAACCCAAAAGCTGTAAAATGGAATTTCAAAGTTTCCCTTCTTGATTATGATTTTGAACTAATCCAGAGTTAATGCAGTCATTGACGTCTGTTACACGGTCAGTTATTTAAATTTCATGTAACAGAATACCAGGAATCCCCCACTGTTTTACAGCATTACCGTCTAGAGTTGTACAGAGTGCAGGTTTTCTCTTCCCCAGTACCCTCAGAAGAGCAATCACCAAATCTCTTTCACTTGCTGACAGCCTGTGTAAAGCCAGGTTTGTTTCTTCAGAACGACAGTGATATGGATTGGGCTGGACTGACAAAGAATGTAAGAGTAGTACAGATCATTCATGCACTGAAAATGGTTGGAAATGCTCTTTTTAATTGATTTTGGACTGACCACAGTGGAGACAGAATATCTTCAGAATATCATAAACGAGCCTGTTGCTTGGCATCTGCAGGAAAACACTTGAGGCTCATTCAGGAAAGAGAGCAGAGACATGGACAAAGAAACAATCAGGAATTGAATTGCCCTCCTAACTGAGAGCATTTGCCTAACCCTTAATTCAATAATACCCTATACACTCACTGTTATTTGCAGGAAAGGAACTTGGATGCAGTTCTGGATACAAACATTTCTACAGGATGTTACAACCCTTCTTTCTTACTGACAGGAGACACTGCTACTGTAGAGCTGCTGACAAAACACTGCAAAGCCAGAAATATGATAGCAAGAGGAGCTGAGCAGTTTTCCATTTTGCCCCCATTTGAGAAAAAAAAAGATCAAATTCTTTATTATAAGTAGTGTTTTTATTGTCAGAAACTATCCTTGAGTGACATGCCAACTTTTTTTAACAGCTTATTAAAATGAAGTGTTAGAAGCAGCCAGAGTTAACCATGCTAACTAGGGACCATGTGGTCCAGCATGGCCATCAGTCTTTTCCACTGTTCCCATTTTCACCCTCCTTACAGTGTGTTGTAATGAGGACTAAGTACATCAGTCTAGCAGTAAATGTAAGTTCAACATCTTACAAAACAAGCTGTTAGTCAGAAAAAGTAAATTTTAAGTGGGAAAACAAGTATTAATAAATTTGACAGGTTTTTCCCTCAAAAAGGTTAATGGAAACTGATTTTGGACCATTTTTGCTTGAGATAAAAATATATATGTATAAAACACTCTTAGTACCTTGTCATTCCCCAAACCACAACAGCCTAAAAAATACATCTGCAGTCAAAAAACTTTCCTTGAATCTCACTTTATATGCAGTTCTTCCTAAGAGAAAGCAAAAGGACTTACCAGTTTAACATCAATACTTGTGGCATTGGCATCCAGGGAATTTTCTATCAGCTCCTTCACCACACTGACAACTGAAGTAATCACCTGAGAGCTTGAAAGGAGACGAATTGTCTCTCCTGGCAGCTGTTTCATAGTGGAGTAAGATTCAGAGGAGCTGCACAGGAAAAATAACTGAAAAGGAATATAAAGGAGACATTACAAACAGGTATTTCTAAGTAATTGTTTCACAGCAACTTTTAAATGTAGACAAAGCACAACATTATGCCTGGAGAGTAAAATTTTCAAGTTATAGTGGTTCCCAGCTTCCTCTGCAGCCAAGAGGTGTTGGGAAAGAAGTGGGGAGGCAACACAACAGTGCGAGGTGAAAGTCATATTCAGTGGCAGTGTGATCTACTGGCAAAAATGAAAATCAAAACAAAAAACTTGTTAATTACACCCCTGCCTCTCTGATCTGATGTACTGAGTGTCCTCAGGCAGGTCAGTTTATTTCTATGTCACTCTCACCTCTCACTTGAAAATTAAAATGCCTTTCATTCTCAACCAGTGGAGATTTCTTTTTTAACTGTTGGAAATACAAAGGGTTATAAAACTCTTGCTGTATTATAGAATCACTCTAACACGAATAGATTCTACAACAACTACAGGACATTTCTCTACCTCAAAATCCTCCTAAGACTGACACTCTTTAAACATAAAAGACAAAGCAAAAATGTGGTTACATGGGGGGGGTGGGGGAACCCCAGTGTTATGAAGAGGAAGCACCATTAAAACTTTTCTAAGAACAGCTACAGAAAGCCCTCCTTTTTATCCTGTTATTTACATTGCAAAGGGAGTTTCCCTTTCATATGTGGCAAACAGATCCAACAAATCGGTTTTCCACAACCTGGAAAAGGAGCATGAGAAAACCTATGTTGCTGAAGATGGACTAAAATTAACCCCATGTTCAGAGAGAGAGGTTTTGAGGCAGGTTCCCTCACACATTCACAGGCTCTACAGGACTCTTGTATCAAGTGCTTCATGATTTATTTACTTATGGCAAATGCCAGCTGAGAGCTGGGCGTCTCCATCCAAAGACACTTTTAAGACATGGGAGGGCTTTAAAACAGAAACGCTGCATATCCCAAAGACAAGTTTTCTGCGAGGTGCGACTGACGGGAAGCACTTTGGGAAAAGAATCAGCTCCCGGTCCTTCCCTCCCTGGACCCAAACCGAGGGATGCAAGGCTGGACTCATCTCCCGAGCACCTGCTGGGAGGGAGGAGAGGAGGGACCTCTGGGCCTCCCCGACCATGAAGATGCATCCAGCCTCTGACGGCTTTTAGCTAAAAGACACGTATTTCAGATCAAACCACGTTACTGGTGTACTTTCCCCGCTCTACAGCAGCGCTCCGTGGGAGGCGCCGGATTTTGTCTGTGTGTGCGTGTGTGTTTGTCTGTGTGTACCTGTGTGTGTATCTGTGTGTCTGAGCCCCGCAACCGACCCAACCCTCGCACCCCTCACACCCGGTCCGACACCCCACCAACAGCCGCTCCTGCACTCCCAGGAAAA